>PVIR01002832.1:0-96569 GCA_004026965.1 Petromus typicus
TTGCTTTCTGTGATGCTGTATTCTTGGTATTCTGTCTTGCAAATGCTGCCTTGGTCTCCCCCGACTCCCAGCTCCATCTCCTTCATAAAAGGACTGTTATTTCCTTTTGACAAATTGAGCCCTTGTATTATTGTCATTACTGTTAACACTACATGTGCCTTTTAAAATAGAGTTCTTGGTCGTAAATTTTAATCTCATTAGTAAGATGGTGTTCTTTTAGTTATTCTGCACAATGCCCTTGAATTGTGAAGTTCCCATGATGACTGGTAGGAACATGAACTATTTCCGGCTCCTGTGAGTGTGGAGGTTGCTTCTTCTGGGTGATCTTTCCTCATCCTGGGGTTTTCCTTGTACACATGCTCTGATTGGAAGCCTGAGCTGAAGACTCATGGGCTCTAAAGAGTTTTGGAGTGTTCTCTCCAGGAAGCCTTCTCTCCGGTGAGCTCTGTTCTGCAAACTCTGACCACTTTGGCCTCCCCTCTCCTAGTACTCTGTGCTCTTCTCTCTCAAGGAGACTGTTAGCCTCTGCCTGGATTCTCCCTGAGTTTCCCCTTCTTTTGTCATGGCCTGGAAACTCCCCCCAACAGTAGTCAATTTGGGCCAGTTATGCTGAGCTAACACTCAGCTGCTACTTTTTGGAACTGTCTGAAAGTCATTTCTAAATTCATTCATTCTTTGTTTGGGATGGGAGGCAAGCCCAGGCTCTGTTATAATCTGTTGTCCCAGAGTAGCAGTCTTCATCTCTAATGACTGTAAAGTATCTGTTTTATGGATGTAGACTCTACTGAGGTTCTTGCTGATTATATTGAATTCTATGTGGTGCATGTTAAGTTTTTCGTCACGTGTTTGACGTCATTATTTTTTATCATTAGCTCATCATTGGCATTTTGTCAAAATCTCGTTCATCCTGAGGGTGTGTCTGTCAGGAGTAGTTTTATTTTTTTGTCCAGCAGATTATCTGAATTTCTCCATTGCACAGATTTCCCACAGATAAAGCCCTTTGAAGATAAACTCATGAAATAATGCGGATATTAGACGTTTCTGGTGTCTCGGGTCACAGGGAGACTGTAAATTCTGAGTTTCAATCTAACACTGGTGCTGGCCTGTATATTCAAACGGTCAAGTGAAACTTTTTCAGCCAAGGGAGTAAGAGAAGACAGACAAATCTCCTTCCAATATGTCCATGCTGATGCTTAATTTTTTCACCTCTGGGAAAGTGCCAAGATCTGTGTAGATGTCTGAGTTCCAGCGTGTGGTATTTCATAGGGCTTTTCCATCTTCCCAGGAGAGTAGACACCCAAATCTCTAGATTACAGAAACTCACATTTTTTTCCTTCCCTGTAGGAATTTCAGAGCCAGTTTCCATATGTGTACATACATGATTTTCTGTATAAAAGTAGATTTGTATGGGTAGAGGAGGAAAAGATGTAGTCTGGAAGATTTCTATGTATTTATACAATATTTATTAAATACAGAACATGGAAGTGCACTTTATATTTTCACATTTCTTATAAATACATTTATACTTTATTAAAATGACTCACTTGGGGCTCCATGTGCAGAATATGAGAGCCGGCTTTAACTGGGCCCTTCTCACCCATAAATGCTTGTTCTTCCCATTGAACTATGCTGCTCCCCCGGGGTGTGGACCATATGGGGTTCTTGAGAGAAAGAACTAAAGGTCAGATTATTTTTTTCAAAGGAAGTTTTTGTTCTTGAACTCATTGTAATTTAGAGGGAAGAGTAGGATACTGTACATATCAGATGTCTTATGTATGTACAGCCATAGGGTTTGGAGTGATGAGGACTCAGACTCTGGCTGCCTGTGACACCACCCCTGATGTGGAGATTAGCTGGATTCTAGTCAGGACACTGCTGAGCAGGGTTAAGTTCAGCAAACATTTTCTTGTTTGATAGATAGTAACAACTTTTGCCTTTGCAGGCAGTCTGGCTCGAGGGGCAACTATTTAACTGCTGCTGTAGCGTGACAGTGGCCATCAGCTGTATGGGTGAATCTCTGTAGGTCTGTTTGAATACAGTGTGCTGTTCCGTGAGCGGCAGTCTGCTGACTCTCGCTTGTGAGCCTATTCTGTGATGAAATGCCATGATCATACATCATCTCCATAAACAAAGGCTTCCTTTGTACACATGGAACCCTCGGTCGTTGTGGCGGCTGGAGAGAATCTGGCTGGCTGCTCTTGGAACTCTAGGAGTGCACAGAGAATAAGATGCGACTCCGGTGCCAAACTCCTCCTTTTGTCACAGACTGCATACAAAGAAAAACTATATTGGCATTAGCTTTTTCTAAGACAGTTATATCGTTCTACTGAGTTTTTGAAGTTATTTGTCTTTTTAGAGTCCAGTGGGGCTGGTAAAATACCAAAAAAATAAAAAATAATAATAAGTTGAATGTTTATGTCATTATATGTCAGAAAAGTGTGGATGTTTTAAAGTCAATTTTAAATAGCTTGGTTAACTTTAATATTAGTAGTTTAGTAGCTATTTTATAGGAAGACAAGATCGTTGGACCATCGTAGATTTTGCAGTCATTTTGTTTTCTTTTACATATCCTTGGTCTTAGTTTCATCAAGGGTGCCACAGGGAACCCTCCAACTGGATGGAGCCACTCAAGAATCTGGGACTCAGAACAGATGGGTTTGAGCGATACTTTCTCAAGTCCCACCAGTAACTGGGTCCTGAAATCATGGTAAATTTTACTTTGCTTCCAGTTTGGACCAGTACTTCCCTCCTCCTATTGCTCCATTTCTTCCTCTTCTTTTTAATTACCATTACCTTCTTGTATATTTCTCCTTTTTCTTTTTATACTTTCTAATTAGCTTTCTGTTTTCATGTTGGTGAAAGGGTAATCTGCATTTATATTGTAATCAAACATATCTAGCTTCCATGTCTAAATAAAAAGTTCTACATAAGTTTTTGACTATGCAGTACATTCCCAGGTGTCAATTATCAGGGTTTTTAAACCAATCTCCAGCTCACCTAATTCTTTTTTTTTTTTTTTTTTTGAGACAGGATCTTGCTGTGTAGTTCAGGTTGGCCCTGAGCTCACCATGTAGCCCAGGCCAACCTCAAACTCACAGCAATCCTCCTTTCTCTGTCTCTCGAGTGCTGGGATGACAGGCGTGAGCCACCACGCCCAGCACTGTGGTGTGTGGTACTGATTGCTGGTGGGCGTGAGTCACCACACCTGGCATCCTTGTATGTGGTTACTGGGGATTGAATCTGGGCCTTTGCACTTGCAAGGCAGGTGCAGGAACCCCTGAGCTAAATCCCTGGCCCCTACCTCATTCTTACATTTAATCAGTTCTTGCAATATGTGGCTGCTGCTGTTGGTGTCTTAGCAATCTTTTCACTGATATCCTATGCATATACAAGCAAGCGCTCATAACAGTTTGTTTTAGGTAAACGTCTTCCCCATTCCAAGACCATAAAGAAAATTCTCCACTATTTTTTCACTACTTCATGATTATTTTGTTTCACATTTCCATTTGATGCTCTGGAAACAATTCTAGAATCCAAAGTAAGGTCTGAACCTAACTACAGTCGATCTCGTTTGTCATTATCCTCAGATTCTGTATTTACAGTTCGGCTTATTTGCTAAAACTTATCTCATACCCCAAATACAATCCATTTTTGTGTTGCTTTCACAATCATCATCAGCTGTAAAAGGAGTGGCAAAGAACTTGTGTTGCCCACCATGTGCCTGTGCCCAAGTAAGGCTGAGGGGCCTTCCGGTCTCAGCTTCATTGCTACGAACAAATGTCTTCTCCTTAATTAGTACCACATTTTCACAGTGCTTGTTGATGCCCAAGCATGGTGAGAGAATGCTACTAGGTGTCTCCACCCCCCAGAAGGCTGCATGTGCTATGTAGAAAAATGTATCTTACATGAGCTTGGTTCAGATATGAGTTACAGTGTTGTTGGCCATGAGCTCTGTGTTCAATCATATATAAAAAATGAGGCATCTCTGAACAAAAACACATCAAACAGGGTTATGTATTGATCAGTTGATAAAATATTGTGACCAGAGGCTTAAAGAGACATAATCTTGCATTTCTTCTAGCAGGAATGTCTTGGTACTTGCTAATTCTGTGTTCAAGAACTACTACTAATAATGAGAAGCCACTGTGTGTGTCTCTCAGAGATAGCTACCGAGCTGCGCTGATATAATCGCTTAAATAATCCATCTTTCCCCACTAATTCCAGACAGCATGTTTATCATATTCTAGAAGCTTCCTGTTCTGTTCCACTGGTGAGTCTATGAATTCATGCTACAGTGCTTTGATTACTGAGGCTTTATACACAATTTAAAATCTGCAAATCTTCTGCATTCATTTTTCAAGGTTTCTCTGAAGATATATAGCTAGAGCTAGAGACATGTACTTTCTTAGGTATTTTTGTTTTTCTCTCCCCTACAAACTTCAGAATCACCTTGACTATTTCTGAAAAATGCCTGGGTATTTTGGAGCTAATTTTTAAATGAATTCAGGAGTAATTGAGATTTATAATGTTAATTTTTCTTACTTATCAATCTGGTTTAGTTTTTGAAGACTTCGGGAGAGTTTAAATATTTTCTTCATATAGGCTTTGCAAATTCCTTTAGTAATAATTTCATTACCTCAACTTTATTCCTATGAGGCCATCAATCTCATTCAAATCTGTAGGATTTTATGACAGATGGGGAAAAACATGTATTTCTAAACTTAGTTATTGAAGAATATTTTCAAGAATATGCCTGCAATTTAGGTGCAACCACAATCATGAAATGAATTAAGTTCATGAACCGAAGTACTACTGTACCCATTTTTTCTCACAACAATCACGTAAGATGTTTATACCATCATTAGCACACA
Organism: Petromus typicus; assembly: GCA_004026965.1. Lineage (NCBI taxonomy): Eukaryota > Metazoa > Chordata > Mammalia > Rodentia > Petromuridae > Petromus > Petromus typicus. The sequence goes on from PVIR01002832.1 coordinate 4,872, forward strand.
ATACTGGTAGCATCATCGTTACCCCACATTACAGATGAAGAAACTGAGGTAGATACTGACTTGAATTTGCACAGCGGATTTGCTGTGGGCCGGGGGAGGAGCTGGGATTGAGATGCAACAGATTCAGATTAGGATTGGCTGTACGGCCAGTCTTTCTCACTCTCTTTGTATGCACGTGTGTATGCACATTCATACCTGCACCCACACACACCCCCACACCCCCACACCCACACACACACACACACACACACACACACACACACACAAATATGTTGTCAAAATGTATACACATTTCAGAAAAAGAAAAACTTGTATAAATACTTTAACACTAAATTTATTGAAAGATCATGACATTAATATAAGTTACCTTTGGTCTCTACAATTACAAGTAGTGCTCAAAGTGGCCATTGACCTCCAGACATTTGTTAATATGGCAGACTGTTGCTTGGGTGACCTTGGTTATTGCGATTGCTGCATGTGTATTTTCAGTTTTTTCTCTAACTCCCAGCAATGTGGTGAGTTCTCTGTGATATATGACATTCTCTAGGATCCCTATACAAGGGTAACACCATCTGTTGAGAAAAACATCATACTATTTTTCTTTTCCTAAAGTAGTGTGTATACATTTTTTATCTCTATCAAGATATATATATATATATATATATATATATATATTCTCCTTAATTAGTACCACATTTTCACAGTGCTTGTTGATGCCCAAGCATGGTGAGAGAATGCTACTAGGTATCTCCACCCCTAAGAAGGCTGCGTGTGCTATGTAGGAAAATGTATCTTACATGAGTTTGGTTCAGACATGAATTATAGTGTTGTTGGCCATGAGCTCTGTGTTCATGAGTCAATCATATATATATATATATATATATATATATATATATATATATATATATGTATATATATATATATATACATGGTGAATATATATATGTGATGAATATATATATATGATGAATATGATGAATATATATATATATATGGTGAATATAGATGAATATTTTATACATGGTAATTGGACATATTCATGGGGTACATTGTGTACCCATCTGAGCAGAGGACGGATGATGATCCAGGGGTGTAGCGGGACAGGAAGAAGGACTTTGAGCAGAAGGACCATCTGAGCAGGTTAATTGGCATATTGGTATACTTATCACTTTAAACATTTAGGATTTATTTATTTATTAATTTTGAAACAGGGTCTGCTTTCTAGTTCAAGCTGGCCTGGAGCTCAGCCTTGAACTCACAGCGGTTCTCTTGCTTCTGCCTCCCGAGTGCTGAGATTGCAGGTTTGAGCCACCACACCCGGCACTGTGGTATGCGGTACTGATTGCTGTTGGGTGTGAGTCTCCATGCCCAGTACTGTTGTACGTGGTTACCAGGGGTTGAAGCCAGGCCCTTACACTTGCAAGGCAGGCGCTGGAACCACGAACTAAATCCCTGGCCTTACTTGCTGGTTTTTTTTTGTTGTTGTTGTTTTTGGTACTCGAGGTTAAACTTAGGACCTTGCACTTGTGGTGCTACTGAGCTAGATCTCCAGCCCTCATTCTTTTGAAATATCCAGTTACAGTAATGGTTGTCAACCACAGTTATTCTTTGGTGCTGTTTGGAACATTCAAAGTCCTTCTTCCTGTCCCGCTACACCCCTGGATCATCATCCGTCCTCTGTCCTTCCCCTCCCTTCACCCTGCCAGACTGTGATAACCACTGTTCTACTCTCTGCTTCTATGAGAACAACTTCTTAGCTCTTACCTATAAGCGAGAATATGCTGCATTTGTCTCCCTGGGCCTGACATATTTCAATTAAGATGATTCTTCCAGTTCCATCGATGTTATTGCAAGTGATATACTCTTAACCAGATGTGTTACATGGGGACGCAGATGGAGTATCATGGTCCCAAATATGAAACACCAACATGTAGAAAATGGGCAGCTTTCAGCAAAAAATAGGGATGAGTCCTCATTGTGGAGTAGGACCTAGTTGGTACTGTGGAGACTGGAAGTGGGTGAGAATATATGACAGGAAGTCCCTTTCTCTAGCAAGATGGGGCAGGGATGGCAGACCCATGGCTGTGAGAGATACTGTATGATGCCCTCTTGCCTCGACCTGAAGAACAGGTACAAGTGGCACTTCTAACCACTATCAGAGCTTTTCTCTGACTTGTTCCCAAAATCCCAGGTCTCTGCTGACAGCAGAATGATTGACAGGCAGTTTTGTGAATGATTTTATCTCCAGGAAGGCTAAGAAGCAACCTGAAGAAATTCAACTCTGTTTCTTAATTCCAATCAATAAGCAAAAAGTGGCTGGTTTAATAGGATTGGGTGGAAGTTATATTACATATGGCTAAAAATCTATAGAAATGATTTCGTCAAGGGACTTTTTCATCTTGCTTCATTAGACACGAGGATACTCAGATGTGTACCCGAGAATTCAAGGTGAGGGATTCTAAATAGACAAAAGATAACATGAGCACAATTCTGTAGTTTGAAATTATGGACAGAAAAGAATATAGGAATCTGACACTGATGTGCTGACTGTGGGTTTACTCTCTCCCTTCTTCCTTCTTTCTTTTTTGCTCTCAATTGTACCAGAGATCAAATTGAACCTACGGCCTTTATATTGAGCGACATCCCAGCCCCTTTTTAATTTTTATTTGAAATTGTTTCACTAAGCTGCTAAATTTTCTAAGCTGGGCTGAAGTTTATGATTATTCACACTGCAACATCCAGAATGTTGGGGTTACATGGCTGTGTCACCTTGCTCGGGTCCCTGGTGCTTTATGTACATGTTGTGATATAGAAGCAAAGAATCAGGACAACAAAGTGTGATTAAAAGTCTGGAAATCAGGGGCCGGGGAGTTAGCTCAGTGGTTCTGGCGCCTGTCTTGCAAGCGCAAGGACCCGGGTTTGATTCCCCGGTAACCACATACCATACTGGGTGTGGAGACTCATGCCCAGCAACAATCAGTACCGCATACCACAGTGCCGGGCGTGGTGGCTCACGCCTGTAATCCCATCACTCGGGAGGCAGAGGCAGGAGGATTGCTGTGATGTGAGTTTGAGGCTGAGCTCAGGGCCAGCCTGAACCACAAAAGTGAGACCCTGTCTCAAAAAACCTTAAAAAAAAAAAAAAAGTCTGGAAATCAACCCTTGTATTTGTAGAAATGTAATATTATGGTGAACATAGCTCATCAAAGAATCCTGGTGAGAACCCTGGGTTTTTGTTGAAAAGTTAGAGTCCAGGGTGTATCCCCAAGCAGATTCTAGATTTGTGTTAAACATACAGATAGAGTAGAAGACAAACTAGAATACCTTATCACTGTATGCAAGAAAGAACACAGAATTCAGAAACCATCTGTAGAAGAACATTGATGAATTTGATTATATTTTTAAATGGTTAAATGACAAAATGTATAAAAGACCTTACACGAAAATTTTTGTCACATTTATAACAGTATGAAGTATTCCTAAAAATCAATAATTCAAAGACCCAATAGAAAAAAAATGATCTAAGAAAGTGAGCAGACTTTAGAGGAAAAAGACAAATGAGCAATGATTAGTGGAAAGACGCTAAATGTCCCACATAAGCAGGAGATACAAATTAAATGAGCAATGAAATATTATTTCTAACCTGTTTTAGTGATTTAAAAACTGATGATACTATTGACAAGGGCATGGGGAGGCAGGAGCCCCCTCAAAACTCAGAGGTGAATGGAATGGAGGCAGCGTTTTGAAGTTCCATGTTCTTACTTCCACTGTTACAGTTCAATGTCAAAATATCTATCCAAATAACTGAGTGCAAGGATGTGATGCTAATGAATCTGTTCCCCACTCCTACAAGCACTGAAGTGTGTCTCAGTTTTGTTATCTGAAAAGTGGGTTGATAACAGCACTCACCCCAAGTGACTGGTGGGAATGTTAAATGAGTACATGTTGAAGTACTGCAGCACAGTAGAACTGCAGCACAGTGTGTGCCTAGTGATGGTAACACTTCTGTTATGTAAACAGAGTGGAGCTTGGATATACTCCAGCTTTATTTATTTATTTATTTATTTATTTTTTTTTTTTTTAGGTTTTTTGAGACAGGGTCTCGCTTTGTGGTTCAGGCTGGCCCTCAGCTCAGCCTCCAACTCACGTCACAATCCTCCTGCCTCTGCCTCCCGAGTGCTGGGATTACAGGCATGAGCCACCACGCCCGGCACTGTGGTATGTGGTACTGGTTGCTGCTGGATGTGAGTCTCCACACCCAGTATTGTTATGTGGTTACCGGGGAATCGAACTCGGGCCCTTGCGCTTGCAAGACAGGCGCCAGAACCACTGAGCTAATTCCCCGGCCCCACTCCAGCTTTATTTATAAAGGTGAAAAATACCTAAGTATGGTGGCACACACATGCAATTCCAGCATTCTGGTAGGCTGAGGTAGGAGGGTCACAAGTTAAGTTCAGTCTGTGCAACTTAGTGACTTAGTCTCAAAATTTAAAAAAAAAAAAAAAAAGGTCTAGGGATATACAGCGTGTGTAAAGACCCTGGGTTCTACCTGCAGTACCGGGAGTGATGATGGGGAAATAATCCAAATAGTTTCTTTAAATAGGGAAAGTTAAATACATACTGTTGAAGACCATGTATAAGCGTGAGGAGAACTAGAGGGAATAGCATTCAGAGTCCAGCCTCTCTCCACTGAGTGTCCTTGATGTGCCAAGCTCTGTCTTAGTGCTGGGGACGCAGTGGAGGATGCACAAGATCTTCTACAGAAAGGAGAATGATCAAGAAGGGCTGTCAAGAATGCAGTTACAAAACGGTGTGCCCAGAAAAGTCTATCAGTGATGAAAAGGAATTCCTACACCCAAAACAATGGGCACGCAGAATGCCAACAAAAATATTCAGGAAGATCCCTGCAGGCTACTGAAGCTCATTTCACCTTTACTGCTGACAACAGGACATGCCTTCTAATCTATGATGTCTCAGATAGGGCCAAACCTGGCAGGGTTATCTTGGAGGTCGGATCTGATTTCGTAAGGATGGTGAGACATTTCTGTATGTGTTCTGTGTACTTTTCACATCGTTTGAAACTTTTCTGTGACTCGTATAACAGGATTTGCGGAGGAAAGGCAGTCCTGCCCTGCTGAGTGCCATCCTGAGGCCCAGGTAGACAGTTCTTGCTGGCAAACCTGGCCCAACTTCCCCCTGCTCAGACTCTGACACGTGGACCTTCTTGCCCTCCAGCCTTAGCTGATGTTCTCTTGGTTACATATAAAAGAAAACTATGTATATTAAGTTAGTCTTTAAAAAGGCTGCTGGAGGAATTTATTATAAGAATGAATAGGGACAGCAGAACCTCGGGCTCACCCTGTGACCTAGAGTTAGGGAGAAAGACTCTGGGCCGTGTCTGGCCCGAGGTGGTTTTTGTGTGCATGTTCTGTTCACTGGTCAGCTCATGTCTCTTCTCCCTCTGCAGAGGGGCTTCTGGCTTCTCTGCCTGGGACAAAAGATGGCCACACACTATGACAAGTCTTAGCTCTTTAACTCATGTGCCATCCAGGGACAACCAACATCTTTGGGTCCAAATCTAATCTCTTACGAGGACAATCCGAGTTCTTGTGTGTAGGTTATGCATGATCAGCTGGCTGGTCACTCCTGGGATGTAACTAAAAGATGTCACTCCTGGGATGGCCTTTGTGGTAAAAGGAAAGCAGCTGCCCAAGAAGATGGGCACTGGGCTGGGTAAGGGACTTCATCTTCACAGTTCCCGGGTGTCATTTCCATACTGTGTTATTATCTTTATGTTTGTTTTAGACCTAAAGGTGCACAAAGTCTTAATGCCCAGTGGTACCAATAAAACAGAATTGCTTTTCTCTCTCTAAGAAACTACACTTTCTCCCCTGATGTTAGCTTCCTTGTGATTCAAGGAAACAAATAACCCAAATGTGGTGTCTAAATCAGCAAAAATAATCCACACAAGGGAACTATTTTAAGTCCCAACCTGCTAGATTCTTGAAACACAAGTTCATGTTCACAGTGATGAAGGTTCAGAGTAGGACAAGTTTATTGAGAAAGAAAGCTTCTGCCTCAGAGATACAGAAGGGGACCTGAAAGTATTCCAGGATCCCATTTTACAGAACATGTTTATGGAGCAAAGCCACTAGGTGAGGCAGGCTCAATGTGCAGCCAACCAATAAAATTCAAGAAGTGGACAAAAATACGATCAACCAATAAGATTAATATTGATTAAGGGGAATCCAGTGGGGAAGTAAATCATGTAACAAGTGTACAAGGGTTTCCAATAGAGGATATTTCTGGGGAAGGATGGGTTAACACCTTGCCTCCACCCTCCAGGTGATTAATACCTATTTAGAATATCAGTCACTGCTATTTATCCTACAAAGATGTGGTAGCTTCTCTCTCTCTCTTTTTTTAAATTTTTTAATTTTTTGAGACAGGGTCTCACCTTGCAGTTCAGTCTGGCCCTAAATTCAGCTTCAAACTCAAAGAAATCCTCCTGTCTCTGCCTCCTGAGTGCTGAGATTACAGGCTTGAGCCACCTCGCCCAGCACTGTGGTGTGTGGTACTGATTGATGGTGGGAGTGAGTCACCACACCTGGCATTGTTGTATGTGGTTACTGGGGATCAAACCTGGGACCTTGTGCTTGCCTGGCAGGCACCAGAACCACTGAGCTAAACCCCTGGCCCGTGCTTCTCTCTTTTTACAGTGCTAACCTTCAGGAAATGTGTCTTGATCACCCTCCAGATTGGCTCTTTGGCTGTCCTCCATGTGGGCTTTTCAAGAGCCAGCCCTGTCTAACTGCCTATAAGGTGGCTAATTACCTCACCTACATATAGGCTGCTCATCCTGGCTTGGTGGCTTTGGGCGGAGTCTCCTTGTTCTGCCACGGGATATTCCTCAGGCAGGGCTCCTTGAACAAAGCCAGCAACCAAAGCTTATTTCTTAACCTTTAGAAAAGTGTCTTTTTGCAATTACAGGATAGATAAGATGAAGTACAGAAAAGTAACACTCCAGAGCTTCAAGTGGCTGCACTCTTGCCGCATCCCACCTTAGTAGCACTAGTTGAAAGCAGTAGCAGCCAGGGTTACAAAGACCATCAGAGTGCTTCCAATTCCCAGACGTCTTTGCTACCCACTGGGAAAGTGAATTGGAACACAGGGATGTGTATGAACAGAAGGCTTTTACAGATGACTGGCCCAAGGGATATTTGACGTAGACCTGGAGGTCTCTGCTTAGCTGCACAACTCTAAGCTTCTTTTTTTGAGATAAGGTCTCACTTTGTAGTCCAGGCTGGCCCCCAACTCACTATGTAGCCCAGGCCAACCTTGAACTCATGGCAATCCTCCTGCCTCTGCCTCCCAAGTGCTGGGATTACAGACATGAGCCACCATGTCTGGCATTGTGGTATGTGATTATCAGGGATCGAACTCAGAACCTTGTGCTTGCCAGGCAGATGCTGGAACCATTGAGCTAAATCTCCTGCCTTAGGCTTCCTTTTAAAATTGGTGGCAAAGAAACTTATGAGCTCCTTTTAGGGAGAACATATGTGAAGTTCACAGCTTTTAATTTTAGCTTGAAAATTCAACTTCGAACCACCATCATCATCATTCTCCGTAGCCTTTCTCTCTCTCTCTCTCTTTCTTTTTATTTTCAAATTTACCTTCCTCTTACCCCACCCTTCTAAGTAGTTAGGATTACAGTTGTGGGACACTGTACCCAGCGCCCCCAAAGCCTGTTTTAAAAGTTAGAAGGACTGTCGACGAGGAACTTCGTTGCATTTCACCAGACTTTAGAGCAACTTGGTCAGGACCAGAGGAAGTATTTAAAAATGGAAACGACAAGGGTCTGAGTCCTCTTTCAGGAGAAGGACAGAGAAAGTGCCAGGGAGGGGAGGGTGAAAGGAAGAGGGCGAGCAAATTCTTCTGATTTCCTGGAGCATTGGCACTAAAAGGAAGAGCGGAGAACACCCAAGGAAAGAGAGGAGTCCACCGCGATCGGCTTCTGATGGACTCCGTGCCACAGCGTCTTAGAAGTAGTGCGGCAGTTGTAGAAAAGATGATGACGGCAGATTCTATCCCTAACCTGCATTTGAACAAGGGCAGACACGCTCGTCTTCAGCGGAGCATCGCAGGGCCAGAGACACTCCATGCATTTTTCCAGGACTTTGGAAACTCCCACACATTGGCTTCTTCACGTCCCAGAGCGCTCCCTGCTGCGGCGTTCCCATAGGAATGTGGCCGCCTGCCAGGCGACCTCTCTGCATTCCATTCATCTGCTTGGCTGGGAGGCAGCGACCAGGCCAAGTTGGCCACTTGCTTAACTCCTTGGGCCCTGAGCTCACCCTGAAACGAATCACCAAGCTTGTTGGACTTTTCTAACAAGTATGAAGTAAAACAGATACTAAAACAAAGGAGAAATATTTATTTATTCATATGAGCCCATCTGGAAAGATAACTTATTTTTGAAGGTAGCTAAATGAAAATCACATTCTTTGATTTACTATGAAGTTACCCTCCATCAGGCATTTTGGAGTAACAAGGCTTTGACAGGTGTGACTAAAGAGTGTGTGTATAAAATAATATATATATATATATATATATATATATATATATATATATATATATATATATATATATATATATTTAAAGCAACCATATCACAATACAGCCTTCCCAGGAAAGGTTGTCTTCCAAGTCATGTTGGTGGGCTTGTGCTTTTCCTCCACGATGTTCCTCGGCCCGTCAGAATCCTTTAAGGGAATCATTGGCCAGTCTCACTCATTGTTTTGCTTCCTGTTTATTATTCATTCAGCATCTATCAGGCACCTTCTGTGGGCCAAGTATTCTGCCTGACCATGGGGACAAAGGAGTACGGAAGATCCAGCCTGGGGGTCAGTGGCAAAAGTTAGCCTGACCTGGATTTGAATCCCAGGTTAGCTTGTGGTGGATTGTGTAGCCCCAGGTAAGTTTCCTAGCTGCTTGGAGTCACGGTGCCCTGGTTTCTTAGCTGGAGATGGCAGAGCCTCCTTCACAGGGCTGCCGAGGAAGAGCAGGTGGGTCAGCAGCTCGCAGCGTTAGCTCAAGGCAGAGAGATGAACCCTCAGCTCCTGAAAGTCCTTATAACTGTCTTAATTATATAGCTAGTTCGGTTGTCTCTTTTCTTCAGATTAGATCCTGAATATACTTTTGAAAAATTAATCATTGGGCATATGAGTGATATAAAGCACCAAAGTGAAAGCGTTCAAAGATTAGATGATGAAAATGAAACTTTCCTTCTCTTGCATCTGGGTCATTAATCTCCTCCCCAAAGATAATCGATATGACCAGGATCTTGTATATGTCCCTATTTGCCTGTATTTCTTGGACAGTGGTCCATAGCAACATTTGTTGCTTATTGTATTTTCTTTTCCTCCCACCTGTATTGAGGTGTAACTGACAAGTGAAACTGAATATATTTAAGGTGTGAAATGTAATGCTCTAATGTGTGTATGCATTGTGAAGTGCTTAGCACAATTCAGTGAATACGCCATAATGTCGCATAGTTACCATAATTTGTGTGCATGTACATGTTTGTGTGCGCTGTAAGAACACAAATACACAACACATTGTTGCCGACTAAGGTCGTCGTGCTGTCCCTTTGATCCTGAGCGCTGGTGCTCTCTAGTCCACGTTTCTACCCCCACCCTCCCTGCTCCTGGTGACCACAGTCCACTTTCTGAACATTTTTAGACTCCACATCGAAGTGAGGGCACACAGTATTTGTCTTTCTGCATCTGGCTTATTTTTCACTGAGTATAATGTCTTCCAGCTTCTTCCACATTGTCACAAAGGGCAGAGTTTCTTTATTTTCTATGGCATAATGTTAATCTGTTTTTCCTGATTCACCCACTGATGGTTTAGAATGGTTTCCATGTGTTGGCTGTTGGGATAGAGCCGCACTGAGCATATGTGGATGGACACCTGTTCACTGTGTCCATTTCTCCTCTGGGTAGAGAGCCAGAGGCGGGCTTGCTGGATCACAACCTAGTCTTACTTTTTAATTGAAGTCTTTATTGGTACATTACATATACACATCATAATTGCACACCATAATGGGGATTTGTACCAGTATAAGACACAACTTAATCCTCATTTTTTCCCATAGCCCTATGCACCCTACCACCCCCCTATATACATACAATTTGTTTCCTTTCTTTTTTGTTATAATCTCATTATTTTTCCCCCTTCACCCTATTACACTTTGAGTATTTTCTATTTCACAACATTATTTTCTCATACCAGAGAAAAGATGCGATATTTACCTATCTGTGACCTATTTATTTCACTTATGAGGATATCCTTAAGGTATGTCCAATTAAGTATAAATAATTCAAACTTATCATTTTTTATGGCAGAGTAATACTCCATTCTGTAGAAGAACCACAGCTTTTTTATCCAGTCTCCAATTGATGGACATTTGGGTTGTTTCCAAGATGTAGCAATCACAAATTGGGCTGCTATAAACATGGGTGCACATATGTCACTGTGATATGAGTCTTTTAAACCTGGTTTTACTTTTAATCTCTAAGGGAATCTCTATATCCTTTTCCATAATGGCTCTATTCATTTACACCGCCACCAACACTGCACAAGGTTCCTTTTCTTCCACACTCTCATCGACACTTTCTTTAGCAGTAGCCGCCCTCACAAGTGTCATGTGCCACCTCATTATGGTTTTCATTAGCCTCTCTATAATGTTGCACATGTCCACTGGCCATTCATGTGTATTCTTTTGAAAAAATATGTGTTTGGTACCATTGTGCACACTAAAATTCACTTGGGGGAATCTTGATGTTCAGTTATGTGTACTCTTTACACATTTTACCCTTATCAGATATATGGTCTGAAATGTTTTTCTCATTTATAGCTTGCTTTTTTCTTTTGTTGATTGTCTGTTTGCATTTTAGTTTGATCTAGTTCCTGTTTATTTTTGTTTTTGTTGCCTATGTTTTTGGTATTGTACAAACATACCTTTTTCAAGACCAATGTCAAGGAGATTTTCTCTTAGATTTTCTTCTAGGAGTTATATTATTTCAGCTGTATAACTAAGAAATCCAGTTCGAGTTAATTTTTGAGTAAGATAAGTGTCCAGTCTCAACTTTTTGCAAGTAAGAGACACAGTTTTCCCAACACCCTTTTTGCCCCTGTGATACCAGGGATCAAACTCAGGCCCTGGTGTTTCCAAGGTAGGTGCAGTACCACTTGAGCTAAATCCCCAGCTCCACCCAACACCATTTGTTGAAGACTATTTTTCTCTTTTATTTTTGGTACCCCCTTTTCATATTAGCTGGCCATATAATTATGGATTTATTTCTAGGTACCCAATTCCACTAGTCTGTGTCTATGTGTATGTCGTTACTCCATTGTGTAATGCTTTTTTGATGACTATAGCTTTATAATACAATCTGAAATCAGAAATTGTGATGCTTAGTTTTATTTTTTCTTAAGATTGTTGTTGCTATTTAGGCTTGATAGGGGCTCCATGAGTTTTAGGATTGTTTTGTAAAATATACCATTGGAATTTTGATAAAGATTGCATTTAACCTGCAAATCAGATTGTGTAATGGGATACTGTACCATATACTTTTCAAATGATTTGATGGTATTCCATTGACTAGATGGATCATAATTGATTTAGCCACTCTCCAATCAGTTATAGGAACATAATAACAACATAGTAAAGACCATTCTTGTCTATTTTTAATCAAAGAAGGACACCAAACCCAAGAAATACAATAGGCTTCTTCTATTAGCCCCAGCAATGTCAATGGACTAAAGTGATTATTTTTAAGCAGAAAATGCCGATCTAGTTGGAAACATCGTAGATGTTTTCTCAAAAAGCCCCTATTTTATTCTTAGGCTGTTCATATTACCCCTAAATGTTATCTACCTGAAAAGTGCAGTCTATGTAACAATAATACAAAAACAGTGACATTTTAGTCCAGACGCGACTGTCTTGAAACCTCTGCAAGACATATAATAAATGGACACATTTTTCTGTGGTTGGCAGCAAGGAGTCAAGGATGCAAAGATTCCAGACAGCCAGTCTAGAGACAGCTGTTGAGATTCACACTCTAATTTGCTGCCACAGCTTGAAGCAGTGAAATGTATTAAAATGTGCCACATTGGCTAACATGGGTTCAATTAGATGAAGGTTGCCAATTTGGAAGGAGGGCAAATGGTCCTTGGTGGCCTCCTTTGCTGATGTCTGGACCTGCATAGACTGTGCATGGACTGAGTTAGAGCATATACGTAAGGTCCTGGCACAATCCAAGCACCAATAAGACGCACGGATTAGCTTTGCTGCATGTATAATTATTCCTGACTCATGCAGAAGGCACAAGTGGAGAGGCGGCAGGGAAATGGAAGGCTTTCTAAGAAGTCTCTGCTGTCAGAAGCAGAGATCCTCAAATGAGCTCCATGCAAATGAAAACCGGTCCCAACACCATCTTGAGCCAAAGAAAATTCTTTTCAAATGTCAGATAAATAGTTTCTCCTCGCCTCTCAGCAGGCGCAGCTATCGCTGCAATCCAGATCTGGCCTCTCCGCAGTTCTGGCAGGGTGAGCTTGGACCAGCTGCTGTGATGAAATCGCAGTAATTCCAGGTTTCCCTCAGCTCTGAACGGAGCCAAAGGCAGCCAGGGCTTCTAGCATCCGGCTTCTTTCATTGCTCTCTTTCCAGTCCGTCCGCAACTTTGAAGCTTCTCATTTTGTTTTTTAAACTGAGATGAGGCAATAGAGGAAACCCTTTCAGTGTGGCCCTGAAACTTGGAAAATGTTTATTTCAAATCAGTTCAAGAAAGTCATAGTTCTAGTATATACAGTAGATATTGTAATATAGAAAATATTTAAAAGGAAATAGGGTATCAGGGTAAATAACAAGGAGAAAAAGAGTAATAAAAAATAAGGAAACAAAGCTTATGTATATAGGGGATGGGGCATTGTAGGATGGGTGGGCAAATGGGAAAAATGAGAATCAAGTCATGTGATATACTGGTACAAACTCCCAGTGTTGAATGCAATGATGATATATATATATATATATATATATCTCCATAATGATGTAAATTTAAAAAAAACAAAAAAAGAGGGCTGGGGATACAGCTCAGTGGTTCCGGTGCCTGCTTTGCAAATACAAGGGTCCAGGTTGGATCCCAGGTAACTACATACAACAATGCTGAGTGTGGAGACTCAAGCCCACCAGCAATCAGCACCACATGCCACAGTGCCTGGTGTGGTGGCTCATGCCTGTAATCCCAGCACTTGGGAAGCAGAGGCAGGAAGACTGCTGTGAGTTTAAGGCTGAGCTCAAGGCCAGCCTGAACTACAAAAGCAAGACCTCATCTAAAAAAAAAAAAGAAAAGAAACTCATAGCATTTCTGTCAGTCCCTTTAGGTGGGCTACATGATATGACCACTGGCTGATGTGGGTTGTTTCTAGTGACATACCAGACATTTTATTTTTACATATGTATGTAAATATTCATATATCTGTGTGTGTGTATGTGTGTGTGTGTGTGTGTGTGTGTGTGTTTTTGTGATACTGGAGACTGAATTTAAGGACTTCACACTGAGCTACTTTCTAAGCCTTTATACATATTTCGATAAACATATATACATAAGCATGCATATGTGTACATATATATGTGTGTATATGTATATATATTTTTTCCATTACTGGAGATTGAACTCAAGACCTTGTGCTTGCAAGGCAAGTGGAGTGCCACTAAGCTAAGTTCTTGGCTCTTAAGCCCTTTAAATATTTATTGTGGAATAGGATTCTTTGTAAGGTCACTAAATTGCTCAGGCTCGGCTCCAACATGCAATCCTCCTGTCTCAGCCTCCCAGTGTGCTGGAATTCCAGGCATGCACCACTGTGCTCGCCTCCTGGCAGGCTTTGTAGCAGGCTCCCTGCATGACAGACCTCACTTCATCAGTGAGTAACAGAGCAAGAGCTACTGTATGATTACAAAGGACAAAACAAGGCCTCAAGTGGGTCAATTTTTTTTTTAACCTTAGAACAAACAGTTGATAAAAAAAGAAGTACCTAGATTTGGACGCCAACATAGGCTGAATATTGTTTCTTTGATTATTTACACTATGTTACAGACTGACCGCAAGCCAAGAAGACCTTAGGTAGAGTCCAGGAAAAGGAAGAGACAAGAAAATTAGATACACAAAAGGGAAGAGGAAGTGGAGACTGAGGTGGGAGGAGACAGAGGTGGTCAGGTAGAAAAACTATCGCGGCTCAGTTTGGGTTCTGAAAACCTCGTGGGTCCTAGGACACCGTGGAAGCTGACTGACCGTTTCCCCAGAACTCCAGGAGCCACCGCAGGGCCTGGGGGACTCTTCATGTCCAAGGACGTGGAGAAAGCTTCTGGTATGCATTTTGCGAGGAGGTGCTTGCACTCTCCGGAGGTGCAGGATGCCAGACACTGTCCCAGGGCACAGAGAGTTCTGCCGTGTGACTCACTTGGGCTTAGGGAGGGGAGTTTACTATGTTTCTATGATGCCTTAAAGTAAGCTTTCTGGGACAGACGGTGGCTCACTGTTCAGTGTTCCGCATCGGCTCCAAGGAGATGACAGAAGACACATTGTTTAGGGCACAAAGTGTCTTCAGCCAGAGTGCGGTAAAGCTGACCAACAAGTGTCTTCATTTTTGCTGATAGCATTTCTGACCAGAGCCTTCTGATCATCCGGGGCAGCTCCAGAGGACTGGAGCTGGTGATAAGAAGAGTCTGACATTCAAGATGATAGAACTGCTGCATTCCAGAAATGGCTCCTCAGTGATTTTGACCTGAGGAAAAATTCATTACTAAAAGAAGTCTACAAAGATATCCCTGGTTCCCGGATACGCAGAACCAGTCTCATAAAAAGTGCCATGCTTCCACAATTGATATACAGATTTAATGCAAGTCTGATCAAAATGCCAATAATATTGCTTCTAGAACTCGAGAAAACCATCTTTAAATTCATGGAACCATAGAGACCCAGAATAGCAAAAGCAATCCTGGGAAATAAGACCAAAGTCAGGGGCCGGGGATTTAGCTCAGTGGTTCTGGCGCCTGTCTTGCAAGTGAAAGGACCCGGGTTCGATCCCTGGTTAACCACATACTATACTGGGTGTGGAGACTCACGCCCAGCAGCAACCAGTACCATACACCACCATGCCAGGCACGGTGGCTCACACCTGTAATCCCAGCACTCAGGAGGCAGAGGCAGGAGGATTGCTGTGATGTGAGTTTGAGGCTGAGCTCATGGCTAGCCTGAACTACAAAGCGAGACACTGTCTGAAAAAAAAAAGACCAAAGTCAGGGGTGTCACAATCCTGGATTTGAAGTTATATTTTAAAGCTAAAGTGATAAAAGGCAGCGTAGTATCCGCATCAAAGCAGACACGTGGATCAATGGGACAAAGAGAAGATACAGAAACAACCTGAGACATACTCAGCTGCTTGACCTTTGATGAAAGAACCAAAAGCATACACTAGAGGAAGGAGAGCCAGTTTTCAAGTTATTAAAGAGACTATGTATATATAGAACTGAGGATATAGAGAACTGAGGAACTCTGGCGCCTGCCTCACAAGGGCAAGGTCCTGAGTTTGATCCCTGCTACCTCCTCCAAATAAAGGATATTTAGAGACCATCTACATATTGAAGATGTAAGTCTAGATCTCTATGTCTTACAGTCTATAAAACTAAAATAAAAATGGATCAGAGACTTAAATATTAAAACAAATAATCTGCTGGAAGATAAAATAGGTTCCACCCTTGAAGGCATAGGCAAGGGCTTTCTGAACACAACCCTAGTGGTACAAGAAAGAGTGTCAGGAATGGAACAACAAATGGAATCAAATTTAAAAGCTTCTGCACAGGCAAGAAAATAGCCTTTGGAATAAAGAGACAACCTACAAAATGAGAAAAAAATTTATCATCTATGCCATAGACACGGGTCTAATATCTAGAATATACAAAAAACTAAAAACAAAACAAAACAAAACAAAACTAGATCTTCCAAAATAAAAAAACCCAACCAGAAATGGGTAACTTAATAGATACTTCTCAGAAGAAATATAAAGGTCAGTAAAAGCATAAAAAATGTTCCACATCTCTGGCTATTAGAGAAAGGTAATTTAAAACACCCTCAAGATTCCATATTGCACCAAAAAAAGTAGCTATCATCACGGATTCAAATAATAACACATGCTGAGAGCAGAAATAAGAGCCCATCTACATTGTTTGTGAACTAGCACAACTACTATGGAAATCAGTATGGAGATATTTCTCAAAAACTTAAAAATAGAAATTTCATTTGATCCAGCTATTTGCCTTCCAGCTATCTTCCTGAGTTAGAGTTCGTATTACAGCAATCTATGCTTACCCATGTGTATAGCAGCACAACTCATAATATCTCCATCTTAAAAGCAGCCTATATGTCCATCAACAGATGAATGGATAAAGAAAATATTATATTTACACACAACTGAGCACTACTCTGCCATAAAGGATAAATTTGTTGACTCGAATTCAGACTGTAAGTGAAATAAATCAGACACACAAATTTAAATATCACCTCATTTTTCTTATGTGAAAAACTCAAAATACAAATAGAGAAACAAAAGACAGTGTGAAGCAGGGAGATTGAGCTTTTGCAAGTGGGAGAAGGACCAAGAGATGGAGAGAATAGGGTCAAGCGAAGGGGAGAGGATGAGAAGAGAATTAGAGTGTGTTATATATACGTACTAACTTTCCCCAGGGAATATCCTCCTATACACTGTACATGTGTACTAGAAAAATAAGTCAGGAGAGAAGTGTTCTCCCACTCTCCCATCTGACTGGGTTCTCACATTCATCTTTGAGTTAATGTGTTGGAGTTTAACATGAGACAGTCTGATAGGCAGGGGCAGCAGACGTTGCTAAGGCCTGCCTGACTTTCATCTTAGTGCAAAGGGAGGTGTGCAATGAATGGGCTGCAAAGACAAGACACACATGAAAATTGCTCTTCAGGCGATAACTTCTGAGACTACATATTCATATTCTGGCCTCAGGTTGTGCTTTTTATTTTATTTATTTATTTATTTTTTAGGTTTTTTTGAGACAGGGTTTCACTTTAGAGTTCAGGCTGGCCCTGAGCTCAGCCTCAAACTCACATCACAGCAATCCTCCTGCCTCTGCCTCCCGAGTGCTGGGATTACAGGCGTGAGCCACCACGCCTGGCACTGTGGTATGTGGTACTGGTTGCTGCTGGTCATGAGTCTCCACACCCAGTATTGTATGTGGTTTCCGGGGAATCAAACCCCGGCCCTTGCGCTTGCAAAACAGGCGCCGGAACCACTGAGCTAAATCCCCGGCCTGTGTCTTTTATTTATAATCTCCAGCATCCTATAGGGTGGGAGATTGTGAGTCAAAGATGGTGGACTTGGACTTAGGTAGATCTAGCATTGTTCTTGGTCTGACACATGAGAGTCATGTGGTTGTGGGACGGTTACTTCCTCCTGAGATCACTTTCCTGTCTGCAAATTGGGTACAAATACTTATCTTGAATCTTGACATGAAGACTGTTTCTAAAGTAGATAGCATATACTAAGTAAATATGAATGAAAACTGTGCTAAGTAAATATGAGTGAAATGTGCTAAGTAAATAGGAGTGAAAACTGACAAGAAAATGTAGAGCAAAATAGGTACTACAGAAACAATATCCAGAAGGCACCAGATTCTAAGCTCAAGAGTAGGAGCACTATCTGAGCCAGCCTCATACCCCAGCACCCTACAGATCGCTTGGCACATGGTAGGCAACTCCTGTTTGCTGCATTAAACTAAGCTGATGATCTGCTGAGGACCATGTGCATAAATTATTTTTAGATACTCTTGGGGCTGTAGAAGTGAGTGAGATGCCAATTAAAGTCCAACAGACTAAATTCAAGGAATGTGGTGCTTGCACAAGAAGTTCAGATTTTTCTCCTGTAATACAGAGAAATAGCCTGTTGGGGTCAGAGATACAGTCATTGGTCCACTCCTTCCAAGCTGATCCTTTTCCCTTACTGACATGACAGAAACTCCAGTTATATTTAGGAATTCCATGCCTCCTCTTTATGTTAATAATCTTCATAACCTGAGGCTGCCTGTGCTGACTAGAAAGGAGCAGACATCTTGAGTCACCCCAACTTGTGAAGGATGGCAGAGCCGAAAGCTGGGAAGGACTTTAGGCCTCGATAATATCAAGGCCTCTGAAGTAACCAACACCTTCACACTGCTCGGTGGGTGAATTTTTCTTGTAGTTTAGGCCAAGTGAGTCACATTCACTCTTTTTGTTACAGGTGAAGGCAACTGAGATAATCCACTCCTTCATAAGGCTGTTAATGTTGGTTCCTCTCCCTATGTATTCCAAGAATCAGAAGAGTCTTCCCCCGGGAATATTGTAGGAGGCTTCCTGCCTGTTATGATTAGGGTGAATCTTCCCCAGAGTTCACATGTAAAATCTGGGTCTCCAGGGTGATGATACTGGGAGGTGTTGTGGCTCTTTAAGAGGTGGGGCTTTAGGTCATTGTGGGTGTTCTCTACCCACCTTCCTGTCTCAGCATCTGAGGACCTGTTCCACCACTTGCTTCCACCAAAGTGTGCCGTGTGCACTGCACGGCTAAATCAGTAGGCCTCCACAGGATCTTGGGCTTCAGAATCATGAGCCACACTGGACCTTTCTTCACTTTATAAGAAACCTGTCTCGGAGATTTTGTCACAGTGATGAGCAGCTAATATACCACCTCATTTGGGAAATGCAACAGGTCCTTTCAAATTCCCTGCCTCTGTGTTATCCACAGAGCAACTTTGTAAACATCAGAGGAAGAGGAAGCTTTGGGGGGGATTGAGAGGTAGTGCACGGAATTAGAAATAGTGTAAGATATTGAGACACAGATCCTGAGTTTGATCCTGGCAATTGGATTCCAGCCTCTCGGCCCTCACCAAATCACATACATGCTCAGAAACTCAGTTTTCCTAGCTTCAAAATGGAGTCAAGCATAGTCCCTGCCTCAGTGCATGATGTGCACTCCTAATCATAGTCATATTTTCCAAAAAAAAAACTGTGGAACTGAAAATGAGGGAGGAAAGTAAAGCTTTTCTATATCTTAAAGAGAGGGATGTATGGACATTTGTTGGAAAGTAAGTTGGGGAAAGTGGCGGTCTTCTCTAAGAAGAATTCATTTCTTTTCTCCTATCAACTTTGCCAAAAAAACATGACTCTAAGTGGATCTACAGAGCAGTGCAGCTGAGAAGAGAGGGGAAAGGCCACGGAGTCCCTTGGACGATGACCTGCTGCCACTATTAATAGGCTCTAAACCTTGGAGTGGAGCCCGTTTCTGCACCCCAGGGACACTAGAGAAGTCAGGATGCTGCCTGACATGGTCTGTAGATGCTTGTGGTCTCTATTTCCCCCAGTGAGGGGACTGTTTTCTTTTGGCCTGGGTCTGGCTGAGTTGCCTTGTGCAGAGTTGCCCCTGATCTACAGGAGTATGGCGAGCGTTAGTTGATCTTCCAGGGTCCTCAGGCCACTCCAGCTTTATGCACACACATTATAGCAATAAGCAAAACTATTGTACAGAAACAGAACTCAGCCTGCAGAGGTATCATGACCTGTTGGAGGTCACAAGGGGTGTTTGGTTTTGGGATCTGACCCATTTGTGCACAAGGATAGAGCTATAGCCTTTGCATGGCAGCCTGAAGTCAGAGACCCTTCTGAGTCCTTAATATGACCACCTGAGTTCATTGGTCATGTCAGAAAGAACATTAGAAAGACTGAGGGGGATGTGAGCAGGAGAGCAGTGATGTGTGGCCTGGCACCCGGCCCTGGGGATCAGAAGGGATGGATGTGCCCATTGGCACAGGGCCCCTGCCGCTCTCTGCGTGGTCACACCTGATCCTATTACCTTGCAGCTCAGAGAACTTGTGAGACTCTCTGTGGTTCCTGAATACAGGACAAAGACAAGTCCTTTAGCTAGGACATTGGCGGTTCTTAGTGTCAACTCTTGTCCTTCTTTCAAAACTTACCCCTGTTCTGTTCCTCTTGTTCCCACACAGATCTGTGTACAGTTCCCAGGAAAGATATTTTGGGGAGCACGATTGTGTCTAATGACTTTTGAGACTCCCAGAGCCTCGCCCAACATCTGGGGCAGCTGTGATGATCAGGGACTGCAGGGAAAACTGTCATTCTTGTCAACAGGTCTCAGACACATGACAAGGGTAAGAGAGAAGCCTGCCTACAGAGGCTGAGTTCTAGAGACCCTGGGACTTGAGATGCTCAGTGTCCTGTCCTGTAAGATGGGCCCAGGGCTGATGCTGGCTGGATACCGCCTCTAGGCTGCTCCTGGGAGGCAGCCTTCTCCAGTGGGTTTAACACAAACATTAACCCAGGAGCACCTGCTCTCCTGCCAATGCAGCCCGTAGTGGAATGGCAGCAATAACACCCAAGAGTTGCTGCTGGGCGTGAGTCTCCACCCCCAGTATTGTTATGTGGTTACTGAGGATTGAACCCGGGTCCTTGCGCTTGCAAGACAGGCGCCGGAACCACTGAGCTAACTCCCCAGCCCCCACTTGGACTTTTACCATTTCTTGCTCAGTTCACACCATGTTCCCTGTGACCTGGGTCCCCAAGTGTGGAAAGCAAGAGCTGATCAGGTGCCAGAAGTCGTGGTGAGAGCTGATACGGCAAGATGCACTTGCTGAGATGAGCAAGTCTACTTAGGACGCCATCTTTGTAGTCAAAGAACAGGAAGCAGGAGCTTGGCTCTTTGGCTTGTTCTGAGGACAGAGCTCATTAGTCTCAGAGTTACGGTCTAGCTGAGGTTAGTTCACCTCGTCACGTCACCAGCACTGAAAAGCTCTTGTAGGGTAAGAGGACTCTCTGGGAATGACTGACCTGGGGCTTTGTAGGGAGAATCTTACGCAGCTGCAGCTTTTTCACTCCGTGCAAGCACCCCTTGAGGGGATGGAGGAGGACTGCAAATGACAAAGGGAGTCATCCAGCGGGGCAGGAGTCCTCTCCTCCCAGATCCTGTCATTCCCAGCCTTGGATCTCACTGTGCAGGTCCACTGAGTGGCTCCGTCTGCTCTGCACAGTCTCACTCAGTTACATGGAGGTTCCTCCTGTCTGGCCCAGATCCCCAGAGAACTTCTCTCCCGTGACCTTAGTCCCAGAGCTCCAGGGCCTGAGAGTCGATCAGTGCGCTCCCTCCAGCCCTGATGGGAAACTCATCTGCATACTGTGGCTTCTCACTGGCAGGATGGGGCACTACTGTCTGCTCACGCCAGTCTCTCGTGTGCCCACTTTTCCACATGTGTCCCTCTGGGTCATTGTGGCCGCTCTGTGAAGTGGGAAAATCATCTTGATTCTGTGGCTTCAGAGGAGACACAGGAGGCTGCACCAGAGCCAGAGCTGGAAGTGTACAGAACGGCTGGCTCTGTATCTGGACTCTCCTTGGAACCTGGTCCACATCATGGACTCCCCAAGAGGACATCACGTGACCAACGGCTCCCCCTGTGCCTTTCCCAATCACCAGGTCCACTCTCTGGTAGCCACAGGATGCCCCTTCAAATAAACACATATTCACCAAAACATGGCGACCCGGCTACGGAGGGGGGACCTGGGGCTTTTGTGGTTGTGCTTTGGAACCCTGAGTCTAGGTCACCTCTGGACAGACACATCAGGGCACCCTCTGGTTTCACAGTCCTTGTCTTACAGCCTTTCTGGGCTTCCTGTGCCCTTTGCAGAGCCTTCTGTGGAGACTGCTCTCACAGACAAACCATCCCAGAGGCATCCAAGGCTGGGCTGCTGTTCCACTTGGACTTTTTTTTGAGACAGGGTCTTGCTTTGTGGTTCAGGCTGGCCCTGAGCTCAGCCTCAAACTCACATCATAGCAATCCTCCTGCCTCTGCCTCCTGAGTGCTGGGATTCCAGGCGTGAGCCACCACGCCCGGCACTGTGGTATGTGGTACTGGTTGCTGCTGGGTGTGAGTCTCCACACCCAGTATTGTTATGTGGTTACCGGGGAATCGAACCCGGGCTTGAGCTTGCAAGACAGGCGCCGGAACCACTGAGCTAACTCCCCAGCCCCCACTTGGACTTTTACCATTTCTTGCTCAGTTCACACCATGTTCCCTGTGACCTGGGTCCCCAAGTGTGGAAAGCAAGGAAATCACATTTTGGGGGAACTTCCTACACAAAGCGCTCTGACACATCTCCTTGACTTTGATCGGCACAAAAGCCTGGGGGGATTTATTCCTGTTTTCACAGCTTGGAACATTAAGGTTTAAAGACTTCTGGAGGTAACTTTCCTGCTGGTTTGTGCTTAATAAGTGACCGAGCCAGCATGTGGACCTTGGTTGCTCAGCCACTCCTTTTCAGCGTCCCCCACTGTCTCCACAGGAAGTTGGCTCCAGTTGTGGCCGTCACTCGAATTCAAGCTCACACTTGAACTCAGCCGTCTCTAGAGTGCTCTGCTGAGCTCTCTGGACAGCTCTGTCCTCCGGGCCCCGCTCAGTCCTTCTTTCCTGATTTATTTTGGGAGAATCTGAAATATCTCCCAGGCCCTTCCTCCCTAGTTCTGCACCTTAAGCCTCCTACTGATCCTTACGGGACAGATACTATTTCTCCTCTTTTGGATGAGGGAATGTTTCATGAGGGATGATGTTCTCTGACTGCCCTTCCAGACCCACTTGCAAACTTCCTCCACTGTCTCGCGTGTCCTACGGGGCTGACCGGTGAACAGCAGTCTCCCGGCGCGAGACTGGACGGCCTGTGGAGGAAGTAAGAGTGTCTCTTCCCCTGCTTGGCCTGTTCAGCTGGACAGAGTGGATTCCCTTGCTAAAGCCACAGCTTTTTTCCTGTGGCCTTTTCTTGTGACTAGCTCTTGCTGTCCTCTGCTATCCCCAGGCCTGTGTCTTCACTCCAACTGCAAACATAGTCTTTTGCTGCATTCTCATTAACAGTTTCACAGCTGATTTTTCTAGCCCTGTTGGAATGGTTTGTCCATTTCTGCAGGGACAGGACTAGGACAGAGATGAAGTGACTTGCCAAAGGCCTCTCAGGACCGTGTTGCTGGTTCCTGCACAGTGTTCTCAGGGCTCCTTTTTGGATGATGTACGTGCTGGTGCTCCTGGAGTTGGCCTTACTCTCTGGCCTGAGTGTGTATACCTAACTTGCCATTTTGCCAAGTCCTCTCCTGGGCTGAGTGCCCTGTGCCCTGTGCAGTGCAGGGGCTCACGGCTGCCCACTTGGGTCACTTTGTGAGGACTGAACACTTGACTCTTCTCAGGCACACATTCTCAAGTGCCCTCACATTCCCAGGTTGAATAAGACCCTCAGCTTTGTCCCTGGCTGCCCCCTTCGCCGGTGCTCCCACTGCTGAGCCCCGTGTATGTCAGTCTTCCTGCCTGGGGCAGCATGAGGCCTTCCCTGGCCTGGTGCTCAGCCCTGACCTCCAGGGACCTCTCTGCAGGTTCTGATCCACCACCCTTCTTGTCCTTAGATGGCAGGTGGCCAGAATTCCTCCTTTCTGCATGATGTTGGTCACTGGACCCCAGGTCTGCCTCTGGGATCATTTCTTCCCAGACTCACCCCCTCAGAACCTCGGCTAAGCTTTCGAAGTTCTATGGCTCTGTCCCCTCCTGCCTCTCAGCTGGCCTTGACAGTGGCAGAATTCTGGGACCTCTGTCCTTCACAAAGGATCGAAACCGGTGGCTAGATGCTGACGTCCCCACATCTAAGCCCTGGGGGAGGGAGCTGGTGACTGGCACCGTGTCAGAGCCTCCAGAAAGAGGCTGGATCCTGCCCAGCAGAAATTCCTTTAGGAGGCGAGTGTGCCAAGCAAGGAAAACGAGGCACAGCTCAGGCGAGTTGGGGAATGGCGAGAGGCCACGCTCAGGGATAGAGTCTGTGAGGTCGCAGCTGTGAGGTGTAAGCAGTGTCTGATCAAAAGGCCTCAGGACGAGGGCCGGGGAGTTAGCTCTGTGGTTCCGGCGCCTGTCTTGCAAGCGCAAGGGCCCGGGTTCGATTCCCGGTAACCACATAACAATACTGGGTGTGGAGACCCGCAAACAGTACCACATACCACAGTGCCGGGCGTGGTGGCTCACGCCTGTAATCCCAGCACTCGGGAGGCAGAGGCAGGAGGATTGTGATGTGAGTTGGAGGCTGAGCTCAGGGCCAGCCTAAACCACAAAGCGAGACCCTGTCTCAAAAAACCTAAAAAAAAAAAAAAGGCCTCAGGACGAAGGAGGCAGAGACAGAGCGGAAGCCTCATCACCAGAGATGCACAGAGCCCAGGCAGGTGTGCAGCGGGGTGGTGGTGTGAGTGGGTCCGCCCAGAGCTCTGGCTCATGGTGCGGGTGGGAAGCTCCTCCTCCTTGTCTTGGCTGCTGGGTAATAAAAGAGGGTCTTTAAAAAAAACAAAAACCTAAACTGTTAATTTACCTTTCATATTAGTTATTTTAATGATACATATTTAACGTATATGGTATGATAATTGGACTTGTATCCAGTATGTATGGATCCAATCAAGGTAATTGATGTTTCCATCTCCTCAATGTTACAAAGCACTTGGAGCCGCCAAGTCGCTCTTTCCTGATTATTCACATGACCTGTAATACCTTACTCTGAAGGACACCCTGCTGCCTAACACTCTTCTCACGTCAGTTTATTTTTTTTATTTTTATTTTATTTTTTTTAAGGTTTTTTGAGATAGGGTCTCGCTTTGTGGTTCAGGCTGGCCCTGAGCTCAGCCTCAAACTCACATCACAGCAATCCTCCTGCCTCTGCCTCCCCAGTGCTGTGATTACAGGCGTGAGCCACCACGCCCGGCACTGGTATGTGGTATTGGTTGCCGCTGGGGTGAGTCTCAACACCCAGTATTGTTATGTGGTTACCGGGGATTGAACCCGGGTCCTTGTGCTTGCAAGACAGGCGCCAGAACCACTGAGCTATATCCCCGGCCCTCACATCAGTTTATTTTTGAGATAGGGTCTTGTTTTGTAGTTCAGTCTGGTCCTGAACTCAGTCTCAAACTCAGCAGTCCTCCTGCCTCAGCCTCCCAAGTGCTGGGATTACAGGCTGGTATGGGGCACTGATTGCTGGTGGGCACGAGTCACGATGCCTGGCACTGTTATATGTGGTTACCAGGGATTAAACCTGGGACCTTGTGCTTGCAAGGAAGGCCCCAGAACCATGGAGCTAAATCCCTGGCCCGCGTCAGGTTTAAATCTTGACTCTCCCTGCAGACCACCTGAATCAGTGCACTTGCTGCCAGGGCTGCCCTGAGGAGTGAACAGGACATTTACATGCCAAAGGAGGACTCTGCACTGGGGCCACCCTGGGATGGGGATGAAGCAGGCCTGGGGCCCCCCTGAGGGGTCCCTGCCCAGAGGTGGCAGGGGATTAGATCCATCCCTGTCTGGTACAGGTCATAAGTAAAGGGGGACCCTCCTTCTCCTAAGAGCAGGAGGAGTGTGGGTGGTGAAAGGGTGCAGGTGTGGGGGTCACCCAGACCCAGGTGAGTGTTGCCTCTGCTCTTGCACTGTGTCGCAGATGGCTCCTTCGTAACCCTGGAGACTGTTTGAATGTCTAAGAGGGACGGTGGTTATACCTATCTTGCAGTGACAGTCAGAAGACACACTTGCATACAACGGAGGTATTCTGGCAGACTGCTGACTTTTGTGTCACCCCACAGAAATGCAGGACAAGAGGGCAAAGGCCCCAGTGCAGCCTCACGCCAGTCACTCTGTGCTCCGTCAGTGTGTGGGCTGGACCAGACCGCTGAGTGCTGTGTGTCCAGCCCTGGCACATGCTCTCCTCCCTTTGCCTTCCAAGGGTCTCAGGGCAGATCCCTGTGAATCAGGGGGCTCCCTGGGAAGAGAGTACCCCAAACACCTGTGAGATGCTGCAAGACTCTCAGAGCACAGAAGCAAGACCTAAAAGGGGCAGGGACGGGGCGTACAGGGGCAGGGAAGAGGAGACTGGCCATTGTTGGATCCCCAGGGGAGGACGTGTGGACTTGGGACTCAGGTACAAATTTCTGGCAGCTCAGGGCAGAACAGGCGGCTCCTCTGAGGAGGGGAGGAGAGGGGGAAGAAAGTCTTGGTCCCAAGGGGCCCTGGGAGGGACTGGGGCATCCACCCTGCAAGCCCTTCCCGCCTCTAGACCTTCTGGGCCTAGCTCCAGGCTGCTGATGGCTCAGTTTTGCGCCTGGCCTGGCCTGGCCTTTCCCAGCGCGGGAGAAATTTGTGTGCTGTCTGTGAATACTTGGCTACCTCCTCAGCCTGCCAGAAATTCTGAAGGCAAAAGCTGAGGAATGTGAAGCATTTATGACTTAGCAGGATCCTTCCAAAACTGCTAGCTTCTCCAAGAGCCTTCTGGATTTCTCTGTGGTCGCTCCTCCGCCCTTAGAAGCACCTAGCCAAGGACTCCGGGCCTGTTCTCCAGGGCTGCTCGCTGGCTACAGGGGCCAGATGCAGTGGCTGGTGAGGTTGCCTTGGCCACACCACCACCTGCCTGGGCTTGCTAGCTCCTGTCCAACATGTGCCTTGTACTACCCTCCACACTGAGGGAAGGGCCTTTTCCAGGGGCCCTGGGAAGATCAGTATGCCTTCTCCTGGGAGATGTACCCTTCTTGATCACTGTGTTGTTTGGATGGTGGCTATGGTCTTCTTGTAGATTTTATAACTAATTGGTCCAGATGTGAGCATCAGGCACTTATTTGGAGCCTCATATTAGCATCCTCAGCTTTAAGATTTTTACCAAGTCAAAAAGGCAAATAGTTTTCCTTGTACTATTCCTTTTCCCTCCTACTCCCTGCAGACAACACTAGTCAATCTAAGAGCCAGAGTTGGGTTGATTAGCAGTGTCTGTCATAGACCTGCGAGAAACAGATTGTGTGCTGCTGTTTGCCAACTTTGAGATCTAATGTGTGCGAGAATAAGAACAGCAGTAAGAGCTCCAGTCTGTGCTGTGTTTTGGTCCATAGCCACCAAAGGTCCTCATTTGGATGTCTTTTCCCCCTTATGATTGTGGGGATTAAACCCAGGGTCTTGTACATACATGAGCTGCTAGCTGGACTCACTGATGTCTCTCTGCACACGGGCGCAGGCTGTGGCTCTGGGTTCATCTGGGCTCTAAGTCCAGGCTCATTACTGTGGTGCTTATTTTCCTGTTCCCTGTCACCGAATCCACTCGTGTTTTCAGCTGCAGACTTAGAAGCCAGGTCTCTGGTGGTGGCAGTGGTGGGGCTGACGGGGGCGAGGGGGTGATCCACGCCAGGCTCAGCAGTTCTGCAAAAGCTGTTATAAAATATGTGGTGTGTACCTGGGTGCCTGGCCCCTCTCCTGCTCTGTGTCTGGCTCACAGGCCGAAGCTCCAGCCTCATCCCATCCTGGAGGCTGCAGCAGACTCAGCAGACTTTTCGCTTGTCTCCTCACTCATCTCCCGCTGAGCCCCCTCTGAATGGCACCCCTACCCTGTGCTTGAGCCTTGCTTGCTGCAGTGTGGCTGAGCCCTACTTTGGGGCCCTCCTCTTCTCTATTCCTCCTTGTAACCCTGGCTGAACCATGTCCCTCCTGTGCGCCTCTCACCCAGGAAATGTCAACAGATCCCAGAGCTCTCTCTGGGCCGCAGTGGTCCCCCACAGGCTTCCTAGACCAGGCTCCTCCCCACCTCCATCAAGAAGGGGCAAGGAAGGGGGTCAAGGTCAGGGCCAGTGTGGTTTGACTTCACTGGTGAATCAATGTTCTTTTTCATATCAGTAATTCGATGTTTCCTCTTGATTTTATGCATGTATCTCTGTTGCCAGTCCAATAGTAAGCAGGAGTGGGGCGGGGCTTTCCTTACCATGGAGGAAGGAAACTCTGAGATTGAATACAGGAAGATGTAGCAGAACCCCAGTGGAGTCCTCCTGAAAGTAGGCGTGGCTCTGGGTCCTCTTGGGCAAACACTTGGCTGTTTCGAGGACACTGAGAATGGGGAGAGTTCTGAAGGCCTGAGGGATCTTCACTTCTTCTCCCATAAACAAGTAGCTTGTCATTGCTCTGTGGAATGAGAGGGTTTCCCTCCTCTGGGCAGAGAGGAAGTCGGCTCTGTGTGACTGGGGTTCTGACGAAGAGGGCGTCAGTGCAAACCAGGTGACAAAGAAGCCATCAGTAGGATCCATGGGACACAGGATGTTCAGAACCTCCCTGTGAGTCTGGAAAAGGAAGGGACGTCCACGTCCACCGAGCGGACGTGCAACAGATTAAACATTTATCTATTGTCCTGTGCACCGCAGGGATGGGAGGATTGAAGTTCAGTCTGAGTGTTCAACGGGGTTGGGGTTGTCTGTTTAGGAGATGTGAAGTTAGAAAGACCCAACTTTGAGGGAGAGAAGGTGACAGTGGGCCAGAGAGATGCGAAGAGATATCATTGGCATCTGGAGCTGGAGAGAGGACTTGGCCTCACCTGGGAACACACAGCTCAGGCAGAGGACGAGCGGAAGCGATGGATCCAGACTCAGAAGCCAGAGTGGCCAGGTTCCTGGGAAGGAGACGGCCACCCAGAAAGGCCAGATGCCGCAGAACCAGGCAAATAGCAGCCCTTCCTCTTATCTCCGGCCAGGCTTGCTGCCTGTGGCTCAGCCTTATCTGCAGAGATCCTCTGTCCCCTGCTAGCCCAGGACCAGGCCTGTGGATTTAGCACCGACCTATAGACAGCAGTTTTGGCGTCTGGAAACTAGAGGCTGATTTGAGGAGTTAAGAGAAGAAAGGGAGACAGTGGAGTCTGTGTGGATCTGTATACAAATGAGTCAGGACATAAAATAAGCCACAGGCAGAACCAGAAATGTACGCGTGTGTGGAATGACTGTCAGGAGGCTCTGGGGGAGGGAAGCTTGACTCTGGAGTCAAGTCTGTCACCTCGGAGTGGGCAGGCAGAGCAGGTTTGAGAAAGGCAGTGAGAAGAGATGGGGAGATGCCCCAGGAATGTGCAGACATGGCGGAGAGAAAGGAGGAAGGAGGAGGAAGGAGGGAGGGGGGAGGAGCAGGAGATGGGAGATGTTGCGAGCGACCCTGAGAATGACAGAGGACTTTCCAAAGCCAGGGGGCACTCGGTAGCAGCCGACAGATGACTAAGTAGCCAGCTGGAGTGTGTCCATTCTGCGGTTTTCTACAGCAATTCTTGCTGAGGAGTGAGCAGGAACATTTACAAGGAGGTGTGGCCAAAGAGTAAGCTGAAAGCCGCAGAGAAGCTCTGGGTGTGGTGACAAAGGCAAATGGCTGGGGGTCGAGCCTGGACTGGACTTTGGATCCTCACTGTTTGGAAGCTGTAAGCAGAAAGACAATGGTTTCCCAGTGACAAGTAAGACTTGAGGAAAATAACCTTAAATCTGCTTTAGGATTTCAGGTGAGCTGTGCGAGTTTGTAATAGCAAATTAGTATGGTAGCAGATGCATGGCCGCTGATCCTGGAGGCAGATTTCCCTAAATGTTATATGGCAACTAGGGTTGAGTATTTTCTCAGAGAATCTAAGTGGAATCTGTGTATTCCTTGACTTGATTGCATGACTTGCCCATGGGTGCCCTGCTCATGGCCAGCTCAGGGACATGAACTGGAATTCCTCCAGTCCCCTAGTGGTTGGAGCCCAGTTTCTTCAGTGCTAGGTAAGCTCATCCCCCTGTGAGTGAGAACACTTTGTGTAGGGATTGGAATCTTCATGAAAGGACAGAAAAGGAAACTCTTATTGTACGACAAATCAACAAGGCACACTGAAAGCACACAGGCCAGAGAGCCCTTGACTCTGCAAATGAAAATCTATGGGTGGTTGAATTGGATAAACCAAAGCTGTCTGAACAGACGTGACTGCAGCCCCCAGGGATGAGCATGGCTTCTCACTGGCAGTGATAGGTTGGTCACGGCTCTGGGTTGCACATGACTCCAATACAGGACACGGGACATGGTGGAATTAGCAGAGAGAACCAAAAATGTACACAGTATAGCTTCGGGGAATGCAGTGGATCATACAGGGCACTGCCTTGATCCTAAGACTCAGGACATTATTGTGATTTTGTACTCCAAAGATCTCCAGTGGGGGGAGAGTTTATATTCTTCACTATCGGAATGATTGAAGGAAGATGTGTGGTGGCCCCTGCAGCCTGAGCAAAGAGGCTTCTAGGCACTGCCTTCAGAAATGCTGACAAATATTTGCCAAGGGCAGGCCCCGTGTTTCTACAGGCGAGCAGCAAGGCCATCTCCAAGGTTTCTCAGAAACCACAGAGGAGCCACAGAGCTGTGCGGCCCCCTCCCCGCCTCCCATACCGAGCGGACGTGCAACAGATTAAACATTTATCTATTGTCCTGTGCACCGCAGTAACACAGCACACTGTTTAAAGCAGTTGGGTGAATGACATTTGTGTCTCTTGGAATGCCATCCTGGGTGAACCAATCGCACTTGAAGACAGGAAAACGTGAAAATCAATACAAGGCAATGGAGAGTTCACCTCACTGATACACCTTTCTGCTTAACCACTGCGCTTCTCTGAATTTCTTAAGTGCCTTTCAACTGGCAGCACTGAAGGACGTGCTCACTTGCAGCTGGATGGTTTGGGGAAGCTGAGGTAGGAGTCAGCTTGCTTGGGTCATGGGGCCACCAGGGCAACCACCCACCGCTTTCCAATAAGGAGCCCTTAGGTAGGGATTCCTAAGCTATTTCTGACATTTCAAAGCCCCCAGCAAAATAATAAATCCACCTATGACAGATGTGTCACAAGCTACACACCTGTTGATGTGTTTTATGTAAAATGGTCTTGCTAAGTTGCCCAGGCTGGCCTTGAACTTGCAATCCGTCTGCCTCAGCTTCCAGAGTAGCTAGGATTACAGCGTTATCACACTGCCCAGCACTGGTGCTATTTGATAGAAGGGACTTGAGCATGTGCAGATTTGGTACATGCAAGGGCTCCTGGAGCTGGATGCAGGCTGGATCACAGCATTTCCAGTGTCTGCTGCAGGGCCCACACGGGATAAGATAGGCATGCCCTGCCTGGACAAGCTGGGCAGTGTGATACCTGTGGTGCTTTTCAGCCTCATTCTGTGTCAGAGGATGACACACAGAGAGCTTGGGGTTGGCCTGGGAGCCCCGCCCACCTTTGCAGCCTTGGGGGCCTCCGGGAAGAGCTGCCCAGCCGTTGTCATGGAGACCAGTGTGGGGTGTGGTGGGCAGAGGCTCATTTCCTTTCCCACTCTCCAGCCAGGACCGGTGGGCTCTGGAGATGAGGGGGCAGTCCCAGAGTTCCGAGTCACTTGTCACTCCTGAGGCTTCCCAGCAGTGAGATGATTGTAAGTGTTTCTCCTTGTTCTTATGATCCTTGCAGTCTGACACTCCTTCTAGTGCCTCAAGCATTAGCCTTCCTGGCTTACTGCAGGGTGTTCCAGGGAGCCAGGTCTTCTGCCTAAGGATATTCACTCTGGTGTTACTTTAAAAAAATAATTTAAAAAAATTTTTTTTGGTACTGGGAATCCAATTCAGGACCTTCTGCTTGCCAGGCAGGTGTGGTGCCACTGAGTTATATCCCTTGGTGCTTCTTTTAAAATATCACTTTGCCAGAGACTCCTCCTGACTTCAAAATCTAAATTAGACCTCTTTCAGTTTTTAGGAAATTGTCCCTTTGTGTCCATGGGGGACTGACTCCAGGGTCACCTGCTGAAACCTAACTGCATCTATGTGAGCTCTTTGCCTATCCTTTGAATTATCTCTGGATGACTTCTAATTCCCAGTACGATGTAATGCTAAGTGAACGGTTATTACACTGTATGGCCCAGGGAATAATGAGAAGAAAAGTCTGGACATATTCAGTACAGATGCAAATTTTAAAAAAATCTTTTGGATCCCTCATTAATTGGATCGGAGGATGCAGAACTTGTGCATGGAGGGCAGACTATACTTCTTTATAGTGGTTATCACAATTTTTAGCACGAGGCTAATGATGGTGAACCTTTTAGAGCCCTCAGTGATACCAGCAGCTCCCTGTGGCACACGTGCCATCAGTTCACCACTAGTGCACTAGGATGTGTGTTTATCTGTCTCTTCTCTAGACTGAATCTGTGGCTAATTGGCTGAGTGTGTGCCTCGGAGTAGTCATCCTGTCCATTTCTCAAACGACAAACGAGGCCCATGGTCAACAAGGTAGGAACCCTATCTCTGGCCTCCTCATTCTGTGTTATTCGGGAGCACTGGCATTCATTAACACAGGAAACTCTTCGAGAGGCTCCAGTTAGAAAACAAAAACAAGGGGGTTTAGCTCAGTGGTTCTGCCAAGCTTGGTTTGGGGTGACATATCCTGTTTGGGGCACAGTCACAGTGCAGGGCTCGGTGACCACATACACACATCCACTCAGCTGCAGCCACTTTAGGAAAGATATGGCCACAAGCAAATTTTGGAGCTGGCCCACGCTTATGTTTTTCAGAGAGTTTTGAAATAAAGGAAAAGCAGAGACTCAGTGTTTGTGGATATAGCCTTTGCTGTTACAGTCATGATAGAGCCACACTGACCTCTCTTTCCATAAGGCTTGACTATGCAGGGATTCAGGAAGCTGCTGTGTGGAGGGAGGACTGTGAATTGATGAGTGAGCTCCCAAACAGCACTGTGTCTGAGTGCGGTTCTTCTGTTGTCAGTATCCGTGACAACTCCAAATTTCTCAATAGACCGAAGTGAATTTTATGGGGCAAATGACACACAGTATTGGAACCAGTGAAGATCTCAGGGAATATCTGTCTTGCACAAATAGGAGGTACTATATAACTAGGATTCCTCAAGTGGGGCTATATTAAAGGGGGTAGATCTCCAATTATTTTTGATCTATCCCCACTTAGGCAAGACAAAGACGAGTTGACCTCCTGACTCGTCTATCTTATTTTCCAGTGGAAAAATAAATTAGTGGCAATTTAGGGGGAGTGGATTATGTATACATTTGCTCTAACGCTGGGGTAGAATGATTCACAATGGAACCACAATATATACATGTCATAGAGACTAGTTATTGGAAAATTATAGCCCTAGAATACTGTTGATGCAAATAAGCTTCAATATATTCTGTAGGGTTAACCAAGCAACCCACAACAAAATAAACAGATAATGATAAAGCTACGTTAACAGTCATTCATAATTAAAAAGTACCGATGGCAGCAGTTGCAAATTGCAGCCAGCTCAAGGCAGCACTGCTGGTGTGCTGAGGGAGAAACCATCTCCCAGATTCTGGAAATGTCAGCTCTACCTGCACATGGGAAATTGGAACCTCTGGTTGTAACAGACTGTGAGGCTGGAAGCCGGATTTGACAGCATGGTACTGTAGGGCACTTAGTAAACCTTCTAATTCATTCTTAGTCAATTACAGATGAGTAGACCTAGTAACATGTAAAAATCAAACCTTAATTGGGTTGGATTGAGTCAGGGGTGTCACTCATGGTAGAGCGCGTGCTTAACACAAACAAGGCTCTGGGTTCTGTCTCCAGCATCAAAAGAAAAAAGAGAAATTGCACATAAGTGATCATGTTTTCGAAGATAACTTTTTTTAAAAAGTCCGTTCCAGGCCTTTGAGGGTGCCTCTGATACCAGGCACCCGGCCTCCCTGTCCCTTCCAGAGCGGCTTCTTCGGCATGGCTCCCCTTTCTGGGCTCCCACAGACTAGCATGAGCATGTGGGTGTACAGTGCACTCGTGTTCTCAATTTAAAATGCTGAAAGATTTTTGTAACTAGCCCATGTAAAGCAATCTGCAAGATAAAACATAACACGAGAAAACCAGTGTGCACATCAGCACGTATAATGGAGTATTTATATTTTTATAGACCCCAAGATTGTTCAGGCAGGTCAGGCGTCATGTGCTTGGACTGTCCTTGGAGTGTGCATAGGAAACGATTAAAGCAGTTGTGGGTCACGGCTGCCAGGGGAGAGACAGATGGAGATTCAGGCATCTCATTAGATTCCTATTTATGCCTTTTGAATTTTGTATGATTTTTGTGTAGATTTAGAAGAGAAAACAGTACTATGAATCTGTGGATGCTTGCTTACCTTTTGGCAGTGTCGGGGATCACACTTACACATCCTAGGCCGGTGCTGTACCACTGAGCGACACCTCCACCCCGAGACTCATTCCTGTTTCATTTCTCTTCCCCGCTTCCCCACAGGTGAAGGTTGTTTAATTTGCTGAATTATTTGTTATTCTGGTGCATCCTTTTTCCTTCACAGCCCTGGTCACGTCTTGGGGGGGACGACAGTGTTGTACAGCAGATCTGTACCCCTTGACTCTGGAACGATCTATCCCAAGGCACGATGTTCTGATAAATTGGAACTTTCCATTGTGCTCTCATTATGCAAATACATTTTAAAAGGAGTATCCTTTAAGGGAACCTGTACCTTTGCACCTCGAATGCAAGGGGTAAAATGACAAAAAAGGAGACAAGATTTATACAGCAAAGCGTGTTTGACTGAATGTATTTCTCTTATTTCATCCCACTTTGTATTATTCAAGGAGATCAAGCATTATTTTTTTAATCTTGATTTGCTACCAGACATTTAAAAGAGCAACAAGAAACGTTATATTAATATTTAGTATTTCCCAAAGATAAACATGTTTCACTAATTATGTAGAGAAGAATTACATTCTTGCGCATAAACTGACATAAGGCGGTATATTCCCTTTACATCATAGACGTTCATTATGCTGAGTAACAATTCTTGGAGCAAAATATCCACAGAAATATGCAGCTTACTGAAGTCTCTGGGTTCTGAGTACTGCAGGGAGATAATATGGGCAGAGTCACTGAGAAAGCTAAAGGAATGTTCTGGAAAAGTGGAGAGCTGACTTGGGTTGGTGCAGAAAGTCCTTAAACTACAGATGGGCTAGGGACAAGGTAGTCACTCCATTCTCAGGAGGCTGCACGGCTGTCTTTATGGAAATTCTGTAATGAAGATACACTATCAGCACAAATGATTATTTATCCCAAGGTCTTGGTCAGTTTTAGGACACAAATGTAAAGTACCATAAAGCACACCTCTCTCGTCTCTGAGGCTAGTCCCCTGTATGTTATGTGTGCAAGTATTCCCCTCCACCCCCGCTTCTATTCTACTACCCCCCTTCTCCTCTTCCTCTTGGACCCAGCAGCGGCCTGGCATTAGGAGAGCTCAATAGTTCAAAGTCAGGTTCACATACAGGAGATGCAAGTAACCACAAGCCCTCCAGTCACTCACGCGAGGCAACTGCTCTGCTCTACTTTAAATGACTTACATTTTTCCTCGTCTGAATTAGCTGGTAATTACATGTGGGCAGACTTAGCCAGAATGGTCTAAATGATCAATTAGAAGGCAGAGAGGAGTTCCTTTCTTCAAAGTTCAAGGGTCTCTGCTGAAGAGCCCTACTTCCCAAGCGATGCTCATATGGGCTGGTGCCCAGCTCTCTGTGGTGCCTGGGTATATTGTACATTTGCCTAACGATAATGAATTGAGTACTTATTTTGCAGGAAAATATAGGGCATTTCCATTACATGCAATCAAGCAAAAAGGCTGAAAATGTGCCACTCCATTAATTCTAAACAGAATCCTTCCCAAATGTCACTGTGAAACCAGAGTATGGGGTTATTATAAATCTGAAGGAATTAAGAGTAATTTTCATTTGTATAAAGGATTTGAGGGACAGGAC
Source organism: Petromus typicus (assembly GCA_004026965.1). Classification (NCBI taxonomy): domain Eukaryota; kingdom Metazoa; phylum Chordata; class Mammalia; order Rodentia; family Petromuridae; genus Petromus; species Petromus typicus. The sequence goes on from PVIR01002832.1 coordinate 40,616, forward strand.
TCATGCCACACATGCACTATTAATTGGGTTAAATTCAATTTGCCAATTTCGGTGTGAACCACCAGCCCTGACCTGGCCTGCCCTCACGGGGAGACCTGTGGCTCTGGGTGTCTTTGAGAACACGGCGTGTGCACAGGTGTAGTTGCCATAACCGACCAGTCACTAACAAATTATGTTGTTCAAAGAGGAGAAACAATGCCAACTCTTGGCAAGTCACTCAACTCATGAGCCTCAGTTTCGTCATCTGTCAAAGGGGTTTATAACATCAACTTCCTGGGAGTTGTGAGGGCTACTGACTCTGAACCAGCTGGGCACTGAACTGCAGTGCCTGGGTTAGTTTATGGCCATGCATGGTAACTGTGGTCTTTATTTTCATCTTCTGGGGACTGACTTGTGCCTCAGCTTATTGCCAAAGTGCAGGGAAGGAAATGTGAGCCCGGCACCTGGACAGGGGAAGATTTCTTGGGTCGGAGCCCGGCGGGATTTCTTGGGTCGGAGCTGGGGGGTGGGGGTTCCGGGGCCTGGGAAGTGGGGTCGGCCTGCAGACTTATTGGCCACTTCCTCGCTGGTTTCAATTCTAATTCCCGTGATCTCTGAGTTGCAAACACTGGGCTTGTGGGAGAGCACAGAGCAGGCAGAGGAAGAAGCAGGGAAAGGCGGCGTGGGGCCAGCCCAGGTGCCCGGGCCCCTCACTCCACATTCCGGTACTTGGTGAAGAGGTTGTACAGCACTCGCAGCGTGGATTTCAGGTCACAGTTGACAATGTCTGTGGGGAAAGAGAAACAGCAAGTGCCTCAGTGGGGCCATACGCCCCAGGGTGGTAACGATCCCGTCCATTCGCCACTCATCTCTATCTGCCCAGCGAGATCCAGCTGGGTCATGGCAGCTGGGGGCCGGTGGCTGTGGAAGGGTGGGCACAGTCAGGGGATGAGGAAGTGAGGGGGAGTCTGAGGTGCAGAGTCACCTCTGACTTCAGTACAACAGGCACCCAGACATGCAGGCTTCATCCCGGAAGCAGCGTGTCTCCATTGTGTATGTGACATTTTTCACAACAGAATTTTTTTTTTTTTTTTTTGCGGTACTGGGGATTGAACTTTGGACCTTATACTTGTCAGGCAGGCATGGTGCTGCTGAGCTAAGTCCCGGGCCCCTAGAAATGATTTTTGCAAACAACAGTGCTGGAGACCAGATGAGGGTAAGAGAAGGTAGCATACCACCTGGGGTTCAAAGGGAGGAGCAATGACACCGAGCCATTGGGAAGGAAGGAAAGCGCAGGCGGAGCAGATGGCCAGGGTACCAAGGCCCGGGCACCGGCACTGCAGAGACAGACAGACTGGGCTGCAAGCGGGCCCTCTGCTCTGTCCCGGGGTGCGGGACACGCCCAGCTCCCGCCGGTGGACTGCAGCCTCCCAGGGAGCTGGTGAGGGGCCCTGGGCACCCGCTTCCTTTTCAGCTGCCCCCTGTCGTCCATCTGCTCACGGCAGCCCCCACCTGGGACCTTGACCAGTGCCAAGCCTGCTTCCTTGCCCTGCTTGTGCCAAGCCAGGGGGCCCACCCGAGGGGCCTCCTGCGGGGGAAAGCCCTGTTCTCTGGCCGGCCTCCTTCACTGGCTGCTTGGTGCTGAGTGTTTCTTAAATTTTATTCAAGTCAGACATGAAGAAGTCACTCTAGAACAACTTCTAGAGGACAGAGGGGCAGCACGGAGCTCACCATAAGTGTGAACACAAAGAGGAGGACAGAGTGGCACTGGGGACAGTGGGGACACGGTGGCAGGTTCCCAACTGGGCCTCATGCCTTTTCAGTTCCTCTTTTTTGAGACAGCGTCTCACTTTTGTAGTTCAGGCTGGCCCTGAGCTCAGCCTTGAACTCAGCAACCCTCCTGCCTCTGCCTCCCGAGTGCTGGAATTACAGGCATGAGCCACCACACCTGGCACTGTGGTATGTGGTTCTGATTGCTGCTGGGGTGAGTCTCCATGCTGCATACTGCGTAACTCTAGACCTGTTACCATCAGTCCCAATGCTAAGAGCACTTCTGGGCTGATGCAGCTCGCAGACTCTCCACTGAAGGCTGAGGGCTCAGCCATGGCTTGTGAAGTTAGTGTCTGCCTTGGCCTGGACCGAGTCTCCTTGAGCAGAGGGCCTGTCTCGACAGCTTTCGTGTCTGGCCTAGCACCGGGTGTGCACAGGTCCTCCAAGCGTGCACGGTCACAGAACAGAATGGCTTCTCTGCTGCTTGGAGTGGAGGAAGCAAATTCCAGAAGGAGGGGCAGACAGCGGGTCCTAGGCCATCCAGAGGGGGAGGGGTAAAGCCCGGGAAGAGCTCAGGGCGTGGCCCGGCCAGGGCGTGGGCGTGGAAGGTCCCGAGTTAAAATCAAGGGCAGGCCCAAGGGGTTGCTGGGGCCTGAGCAAAGACAGAAGCAGGGGGATTTGTCTTCTCCTTTGAAAGGCTTGTGAGCTCTGAGCTCACCAGAGAAAGTAAATGTCCAGCACAGGGGGTCATTTCATAGCAAACTTTTAACCAATGTCCACTCGGTTTTGAAGCCCATTTCCACTAGGACTGGGTGAGCTTGGTAAGCTGCCTCAGAGTCAGTTTTCTGTGGTAAGATTGGGGAATTCTTTGTGGAAAATGCCTAATCCATAGTAAAGCCCCTGAAATCGGGTTTCCTTACTGACCACGTCTCTCTGCTCATTAACAGAGCTGTTTTGGACAGCTGTGCATTGTGTGCACTGAGCAACTCCGGGGGTCGCCATTCCCCAAGACGAAGCCCTGCTTCTATTCCTTGTTATCAGCAGCACTTCCAGGTGGGTCGAGAGGGGAGGAGAGCAATAACAGATACTGCCTGTCAGCAGTTCTTGTCAGGAAAGTCAAGGGCTGGCCACCCACATAGTCCCGGGTGGACTGGAAGACCACGGGAGGCCGCGTTATCTTGGCAGAGGGCCCTGGGTTCCTGGGAAGGTACTGTGACCCCATGCTACATAAACAGCCTCATAAACTGTGCATTTAGCAGCTAGGACCACTGAATGCATCTGTCTACTAGGGCCTCTCTCTGGGAAGTCAGGATTTGGTGCTGGTCAGAGCCTCCCAGGATCTGGAAGGCTGGGGCTCAGGAGAGACAAACTGGCCCGAAGGTGATGCTCGGAGAAAACAGCCACATAGTTCCTCATGTCACTGTGTAGAGGGAGGGAGGGAGGGAGGGAGGGAGAGAGAGGGAGAGAGGGAGAGAGGGAAAGAGTGAGTTTGTATGGTACTGAGGAATGGACCAATGTCACTGTGGGGTGTGCACGTGTGTGTGTGTGCATGGTACTGAGGAATGGACCAAAGCCATTGCAATGTGCCCCAGCCCTTTAAAAAAAAAAAAACCTGTTAAATTTTGAGTCAAGCTGTTATTATGCCACTAAATTGCCCAGTGGGGCTTGAACTTGCAACTATCCTGCCTCAGCCTCCCACAATCCTGAATCACAGGTGTGCCCCACCATGTCCTGATCCCTCTGAGAATTGTTCCAAGTTTCGGATATCATAAATATTCTTTTCTTTGTAAAAATGTTTCAATTTTTGAATAATAATTATTTATGGGACACAAAATGATGTTACCATTCGCTAATATATGGTAATAGTAAAATCAGGGTACAGGCATATCCATCACATGAAACATTTATCACTTCTTTGTGGGGAGAGTATTCAAACACTCTTCTAGCTATTTTGACTTATATAACAAAATATTGTTATTTGTATCCATCCTGATAGTTATTTTAAAATGTGCAGTATATTACTGTTAACTATATTCACCTACTGAAGAACACAGCATCAGAACTTGTTCTGTCTGATTCTCTCCTGTATTCGATGACCAGCCTCTCCCCTGCTCCTCCTCTCCCCAGCTTCTGGTAACCACTACAATATTCTATTCTCAATTTTTACAAGAGCCCCCTTTTTTAGATTCTCCATGTGTGTAAGATTATACAGTATTTGTCTTTCTGTGCCTGGCTTATTTCACTTAACATAATGTCTTCCAGGCCTGTCCACATGGTAACATGATAAGAGTCCATCTTTTTAATGGCTGTATAGTACTCCATGGTGTGTATATGCTAGACTTTCTATATCCATTCATTAGTTGGTAGTTGCTACCTTGTTTCCTTCTTTTTTTTTACTTGGAGACATGGTCTTGCTTGTGTAGTTCAGGCTTTCCCTGAACTCACTTTATAGCCTGGGCTAGCCTTGAACTCAAGGCAATCCTTGTGCCTGTGTCTCCTGAGTGCTGGGATTACAGGTGTAAGCCACCACACCCAGCATTATGGTATGTGGTTACTGGGGATTGAACTCAGGACCTTGAGCTTGCTAGGCAGGCGCCGGAACCACTGAGCTAAATGTCTGACCCTTGTTTCCATTTCTTGGCCAGTGTGAACAGTGCTACACTGAACATGGCAGGGTAGCTGAGTCTCTGACATACTGATTTCATTTCTTTTGGATAGATACCCAGAATCGAGATTACTAGATTTCATACTAGCTTTAATTTTTGATGGAACCTCCATACTATTTTACATAATGGTTCTAACAGTTTATATTTCTGCCAACAATGTTTCAGAGTTCTATCATAGGTATTCTTGGAATTTTCTCCTGGCCTATTAGATGTGAAATGGTTCCCAAAGCCTCATGCATTTGGAAGGTCACTGAATCCTGGGGACAACAATACTGATTTGTTATTAGGAGGTGAGATCTGGGAGGAAGAGGCAGGTCAATTGTGGGCATGACCCGGAAGGGTTTCTCTCTCTTCCTGGCTCCTTCGATGCTCTGCTTCCTGTCTGTGTGAGAGCTGCTCTTCCTCAGCCATGCCCCTCTGCCTTGCTGCTTCTGCCTAGAGCCAGCCAACCACACGAGGCCAGGCATTTCTAAAACCTGAACCAAAATAAACCTCCTGATGAGTTGCAGGTGAATGGTATGTCATCCCAGCAACAGGAAGGTGGCAGAGACACATGACCAAGCATACCTGTGAGGAGGATGGGCTCTGGCACATACAGGTTTCCTATTACTGCTCTAACAAATGATGGCAAGCGTGGTGGCCTAAAATGACGCAGATTCCTTAGCTAGAGAGGTCAGAAGTCCAAACTGGGTCTCTGGGCTAAAATCCAAAGTGTAGGCATGGCTGCATTCCTTTAGGAGGTGATACTGGAGGGTCCTTTCAACTCGCCATGTTCAGCTGCTAGAGCTCTCTGCACTCTTTGGCCTGTCACCTTCCTCCGGTCACCCTGACTCTCTTGCCGGCCTCCTATACTTAGAAGGAGCTCTGGTTATGCTGGGGCTACCTGCATATGCTAGGGTAATATCCTCATCTCGAGATCATACATTTAGTACTGGGAAAGTTCTTTTTGCCATGCATAGTAACATATGATCAGATTCCAACAAACAGCACATAGGCTTATTTTAAGGGGTGTTACTTTGCCTATGTGGAGTATCACAAACATTCAAATGCTTCAGATATCGATTCATTCACACCAGCCCTTACTGCTGCTCATCTTTGCTAACACTTGGTTATGTCAGAGTTTAACATTTTGGCTGCTGCTAGCTCCTGTACTCTACTTCCTAGGGGAGGGGCACTGATGCTTTCCCATTATGAGCCACAGACTAAATCTCCAGGTGGACCAACCCCTGGATCTACTGGTGATGCCTGCCTGGCTTTTCAGTCTCACCTGCCCTGGTTGACCCCAGCATTACATTCTGGATACTCTGTCAGGCTGCTGGTTATCCTGGACTTCAATCCTTCTTGGTATGAGAGTTCTTCTGAGTCTCACCTGCCTATCTCACCTGGGCTCCAAGATGAGTCTACTTGGGTGGTGCTAATGGGAGAGACACATGCATTTGAAGACCTATGCCACCCTAAATAAAGAGCTACTAGCTTTGTGCTGGCATTGCAGCTGCTCTACTGGTCAGTACTGCTCTACTGGCTTACATTAGTCAGAGGACAAGAAGGTGATGAAGCCTGGGCAGCGGAAGTCATTTGAGATGTGGTCTCAAAGTTTCTAGGCGACTTCAAGGTCCAAGGGCGCTTTGAAGGTCAAAAAGCACAGCAAAGAATGCATTTTAGGGACCTTAAAAGCATTTTGCCATAGAAATGCCTCCACCACAGCTAATCTGACTTGGAGACACCTCCCGAGCGCTGGCCACGCTGGCACCTCAGGCAAGGTCTCGGCATTTACTGGGGACTTTCGTTGTCCAGGTGGAAACTCAAGATGCAGGGGGACACTGGGATTCGCTTCTCAGCCGGTCCAATTTCAAGACACATCGTCTCAATTCTCTTTTACGCACTGGAAATTTTCAGCATGGGCACCGTGCCCAGTGTGACAACAAACAAAGCAGATGTGTTTTTCCATTCGCTGTGCTTGGGAAGTTTCAGATGAGGCAGTTCAGTCACTGAGCGAGGTGTGTCATCAGCTGCTGGAACCGTCTCACACGCTGACCGACACTGGGAATCACCTGTCTTGAGGGAAACCAGGCCCGGACTGTCGGAGGAAGCATTTCCAGGCGGCAGCCAGGAAGTTTCACACTAAGCAACTGAAGAAAATGGCAGCCAGAGGGACGGACAGACCTTGCCCTCTGCGTCTGCTGCTGGAAGCAGGCTGCTTGCTAGTTCTCTGCCCACAGGAAGCCAGGAGTCTGATTCTGATAATAGTGGCCTTGCCAGGGAGGCATATGCCAGGCTAGAGGTCCTCCCCTAGAAATGGCCAGTGTGGGACAGAATGAGACTAAGTCACCGGTGGGACTCAGGTTCACACCTCCATCCCAACCCCCACTCACTGAACTCGCTGATCCTTGTGCGTTGGCCCAACTGTCACCACTGTCATCGAACTGCTCCTCACAGAACTCAGGCAGAAGTGGTTTCACCTCCTCCATCCTTACAGTGGTGCCTCTTCTATCATAGCAGTCATTCTGTTTGGGTAACTGGCATCCCCTTCCTCTGGAGTCAGGGATAAGGTCACCCCTCTTGGTGTATTGTGATATGCAAGGTCCCAGGCCTGACAGACCAGAGCCTGCTCCTCTATGTGGAGGTCAAGGTGCAGGAGCTTAAAGTGGCGGCAGCAGTGGGGTGTCAGTGTACCTCTACTTATCCCCTTGCCTTTAAATGACCAGGAAAATGCAAGCTCAAGTGCTGGCCCGCAGCCAGCACTCAGCTATCTAATTTGATATAAACACACATTATCTGTGACATCGTCTTGACTCACCAGCACTGGTGGAAGGGAATATTGCAGTCGGTGAGTGGTAGAAAATAAACATCTGTATTAAGACAGCTGAGCAAGACACAACTCCTACTCCTAAAGGCCCACATACAGCCAGGGCAAGAGTGTGAGCTGCCCCCCACCCCGTCTTACACAGTCAGCTCTGAGGCCTGTGGCTCCCATGTCCACAGAGTCAATGAACTGTCACTCAGCTCATAAATATTCAAAAACAAAACACATCTGCATGAACACCTGTGGGTTGCTGGCCACTGTACCCGACGTGATAGCGTGTGACACTCATGCACTTAGCACTTACACTGTTTTACAGCTTGTCCAGAGGAGATTTTGTAGTGTACCAGGGACAGGCATAGATCATTTGAAAAACACTGCGCTGTTTTACTATAGGAAATCGAACATCTGTGGATTTTGATATTCTTGAGGATTCTTAGAACTGATCCTACCTGGACAGTGAGGTACTACTTATTATACTTGCAACTCAAACCCTGAAAATCTAGCTTCTTTGTCAGGTAGACTTGGGGCTGGCAAAGTTGCCGGCTGTCTCGGAGGCTGAGTGCAGGGTTATCTGACAGTCCCTGACCCTACCTGGCTGTACCCAGCTGCAACTGGCAGGCTATGTCCTGTGCAAAGAAAGACAGACCAGGGCACAGGACAGTTCCTGCAGCAGTGTAGGGGAGTGGTAGAAAATAAACATCTGGATGGAGCTGTGCAGGGGCACAAAGTAGCCCGTCTTGGGCCCTGATCCATGTTTGGGATTTCAGACTCTTCCTTCCCACGGGTGCAGGACTAGCAGCCCAGAGGGTTTCCAGGACGGAGTGGTCACACCAGCCCCACTTTCCCTGGAGCCCAGCCGAGAAGGGTCCAGGAAACAAACTCTTCCCTCTGCTGCAAAACTGGGGCCTGTCCCCACAGCCTGAATGCACGTATGCAGGAAAAAGGCCTGGCTCCGTTGTCCATGGCCCAGGAAGAGCAAAAGTACCTTCTGGCCGTGGCTTTGGCTTTTCCAACCCTCCATCCTGCATGAGCTCAAAGGCAAAGGAGACGTTCAGGACCTGGAGAGAGAGATGCAACCCCTGGTCACTCGCTCACTCTCGGCTGGGACCCCAGGGGCTGCCCTGGAGGAGGGGCCCAGCCTGGAACTGAGGGAAGGGGCTGCGCTAAGCTAAGGCGAACATGGATTTTAGGGGGTGTTACTTTAGGGTGGAGTGTTGCTGTGCCAGGGCAGGATTACCCATCCCACCCTGCTCTCAGAGGAGGTTCTTCCTGACCCGCCATGATCCTGTGTTATAGGCTAAGACTTCAAACTGGGTGACGACAGAGCGCACAGAGGCGTGTCAGATGGTGAGACAGGTCCACGAGGCAGATCTCTGCTTTGGACCAGCTGCCTCTGGTTGTGGGAGCAGGGCAAAGGGCCGAAAGGGGGCTGTCAGGACGAGGCTGGCACGGGCCTGGGGTCTGACTGCCCTTGGGGCCACCGTCTCCTCCACTAGATGGGGCTGGCTGGGTCCGAGGCAGGAACACAAGGCCAGGGGACCAGGGCAGCCTCCGGGGAGGGGACAAGAAGGGCTGCCCATGGGAACACGTGCTTCCCCTGAGCACTGACTGGCAGAGGGTGGCACCTGCCGGTCACGAGGCAGGCTGGGCACCCTTGATGCCCTCACTCCTTACCTTCTGTTCAAAGCTGTCTGGAGTCAGGAAGAAGCTGTGCAGGGGCACGAAGTAGCCCTCTAGGAGCCCCATAAGCAGCACCAGGTACACACCGTCTGCAAACTGCGGGGACAGCAGGGATGGCACCAGCCCTCCATCTGGGGCTCATCAGCTCCCCACCCCCGTCGCCTCCCTAAGGATCCCCCCATCTGCTCTGGCACAGGGTGTTTGCTCACAGGAGCCACAGCCCACGCCTTGGCTCAGCAGGTGACTCAGGGTACAGCTTTGTGACGGTGGCACAGGGAGCAGGGTCATGTTGAGGGTGACTCCTGCCCATAAGGGGCTCACAGTCGGGGTGACGGGACTGCAGTGGAGGCAACATGGCCGCTGCTCTGTGAGATGAAAAAGAGTCCCCAGACCTAATGATGGCATCAGAGAGGAAGTAGGGACAGGAGGGGTGAGATGTTACTGGGGTGGGTCCAGGAAAGAAAGGTGATACTCAGGGCAAGTGGCTCGAGGCTACTGGGGTAACTTCCAGTTTCTACAGCACACTGGTGTCCTGAAGACGTCCTCGTCCCCACGTCTCACTTCCTCACTGCTTGGGAGGCCAGTGTCGTGGGCTTGCGAGCTAGGCCTTGGGGTCCCAGTTCCTGCCTCATCACCTGTGAGCTCGGGGAGTGGAAACTGAGCTCGGGGAGCTCAGTTTGTTTCCTGGACCCCACAGTGTGGCTCCTCTGCACCTCCCGTTCCACATCTGCAGACCGGGAATGACACAGTAGGGAATCTACCCCGTGGCGATCATGAGTATGAAGCACTCAGCACACGCAGAGTGCATGCGAACTGCTGGGCACACAGGTAGCACTTGATAAATATTAACTCTTGCTGAGACTTTCTGGGAAAACAGAGCAATCACGACGTGACCTCTGAGCTCCTGAGGTTAAGCAGAACTGTGGCAACATGAGGGCTTAGAGTCCCATCCCGTCCTTTTCCGGACAGAGCCAGTTGTGTGGGGAAGGCTCAGGCCATGGGCGCAGTGGGGCTGCTCTGGAAACAGTGCTGTAGGTGTGGAGGCCACCTGAGTGGCCAGAGGTCAGGGCACATCAGAAGTTCCAGAGCCTTTTGGAGGAGGTTGGGCCACCACTGTATGTGGCCGCGAACAATGGCTCGTGGAGTCTCGGCTTCAGTTCAGGAAGACGGAAGGACCTAGCAGAGGTGAGGGCTCGGGCTGGGCCCAGTGTGTGTCTGCTGAGCTTGTGTGGGGACTGTGGCTAAGGCCACGACCCGGGTGGTGCTTCCATGGGCTCTAGGTGGGCAGGGCCTGCACATGACTCATGTCACGCCACCCAGGATGGACGACGCAGGAGAGCAGATCTCAGACTATGTCGAAACCAACACCCTCCAGCTGGGGGCCAGGCAACTGGCTGTGGCCAGAACAGGCCGAGAACAAAAGGATCCCATCTGTGACCCAGGAGGGACCTTGGGTCAGGGGCAGTGACTCAGAGCCCCATGGCTGGCCAGACTGCTCCCACCTGCGATGGCTGGTTCTGCCCTTGGGGTGGGGACAGCAGGCGACACCCAGAGATACTGAGCACGGGACAGAGACACCTCTAGAACAATGAGGGGAAACTTCAGAGCCCATTTTGAGCCCCACTCAGGAAACCTCTTCCCAGAATGTTGCTCATTTCCCAAGAGAACGTATGAAGCTCATTCTACAGAGTCCAGACACAGATGGGGACAATGTAGGGAGAGCCCTTGTGATGCCTTTACAAAAGACAAGAGGCACTCAGGATCCTGGGGCAGTTCACCCAGAGCGAGACGTGGGACTGGAGTACACCATGTCAGGGGTAATTACTAGAGCCGGGGAGGTGGCTTAGTGCACTTGCCAAGCTGGTGCAAGGCCCTGGCTTCATTTCCAGCAACACACTCTCTGAAGCTTGTGTAGATGTGAACAGAAAAGACGCTCCACAGTAGGTTCTATCAGGAAATGGGGGGGGACCCCCTTCACTACCCCCAGTCACAGAGCGAGTGGAGACAAATGCTGTCACGTAAGAGGCACTGAGGGGGCACAGTGTCACCGGGAGCGGGCTGCTCCTGAAATGGCATCGTGAAGACAGAAACCAAGGGATGTTGTATAAGGCAACTGGCCAGTACAGGCCTGTGACCTCAGCTTTCCAGGAGGCTGAGGCGGGAGAATCCTAAGTTCAGAAAGGAAGTTACGTAGCGAAAACTCATACAACTCAGTCTAGATAGACGAACAGACGGCATGAATGTCAGCTGCCTGCCTCTGATTATCTGGGACTGTATTTATCCTCACGAGATGTCGGTGGAGTGTTTAGGGATGAAGGGAGTGAGCGGCCACAGGCCGACAGTCACACGTCCAGGCAGTGGACACGCAGGTGCACCTTCCTGTCGCTTTTCAACACAGGCAGCCGGGAAAGTCCGCGCAGCCAGCCAGCCAGTGAGCTTCTGGGGCCCGCCTGCGCTCGCTCGGAAGGCTACTTTCACGGACGCCCTGCTGGCAGCGGGGTCAGCGTGCTGCCACCCACCTGGGTTTCCAGTTCCGTGACCTCCAGGTTCAGTTTATTCAGGTGCTTGTTCACGAACGTGATGAGCGTCTGAAAGAAACACAGGGCGTTAAGCAGATGACTCCTGCCAGCGCCACACCAGAGGCTGCTCTGGGGCCACACGAGAGGCTGCCCTGGGCTGCCTGTGGGGCCGCAGTCCACACAAAGACCTGGGGTTCGTGGGGGAGGCGTGGGCGTCTGCCTCGGCATCCCACGTGGTGCAGGGTGGAGGGACGGGGGGTCTCGGGAGGCAGGATGACGGTGTGGGGGATGACGAGGCGGGCATTGGTGGGGGAGAGAGGGGCCTGGGTGCAGTGCTGAGAGCAGATGGGGTGGGCACTGGGGATCCTCGTGTTTGCCAGGCTGTGCCCCACCCCGTCCCTCCCTCCAGACACCTCGTGCCTACCTTTTTCACCACGTTGAGTTTGTCTGGCGCATGGTCAAACAAGGTGTCGAAGGCATCGCGTTCTGAAAGAGAGAAACACTGTAACAGGGAGAGCTCGGGCTGGGCTCGTGGCAGGGATACCCGGCAGCTTCGAGACCAGGAGCCTGCGAAGCCACACGTGGGCTGGCTTTGGGGAGCAGGGGGTGCTGGGAACTCTGGACTTGGGTTGGGCTGAGCTGAGCAGGGGTGCTCCCCCTCCTGGTGCTTTTCTGTGTCCCTGGGCTGAGCAGGGCCCTCTTCTCATGTGGATACTCCACTGTGCTGTGAGGCAGTCGTGCTTCTCAGTGCCCCTGACACTCGGAGCTGGGCTGTTACTTGAAAACCCAATCATGTCATCTGCTAGTTTTCTAAAGAGAACCAAGACAAACTTCCTATAGAAGGCACACATGGAGGGCAGGGACTCGGTGAGCTCCAGGCCGGAACGCGAGTGCCTTCTCCTCAGGGACCTAGGCCATGTCAATTTATTGTGCCTCTGTTTCCTCTTCTGTAAAGCATTATTTCCTCCCAGGTTTGCCATGAGACACAGGCACAGGCACTACAAGCTCCAACACACTCTACTCATACGCACTGTTTTTTAGCATGATTAAAATATTCAAAATATTACCTGGAATGAACCCAGGCTACTAGACAAGCCCGGTCACACTGCCTATAGGGATGCTTAGTGTGCACAGTTGCCATGTTATCAGGATCGAGGGGTGAAACCAAGGCAGGGACAAGAAGTCCCCAGTCTGAGGGCCTGGGCTCCTACAGGGGTCAGCGGCTGCCCTGGAATCAGCCCCTTCTTACTGTGGGCATCGTGACACAGGCATGGTCTGAAAGTGCCTCTGAAGGTTTTGGGGAGGTAGCGTTACCTGAATACCCAGCCGCTTCGCCTCCTAACTCTCTTAAGCAGAAGAGGCAGACACACTGATTGGCAACACGGAGACTGTGTGACGACCTCTGACATTCATGGGCCCCAGAAAGTCCAGGCCCAGGAAAGGGGAGAGCAGGGGCTGTGACGAGGGACGGGGAGCAGGGACAGGGGACTGTCCCCGCTGGGTCTGGGCCCTTTCTGTACTTCCACTGCATGCACAGGGCAGAGCGGTCCTGTAGGCACCAGGACTGTGTGGATGAAGCAAACCACTGTTCCCCCCAGTCAGCTAACCCTCCCCAGCAGCCAGCCGTGTCACCAGGCAGGTGACAATCGCAGTTGCACATCCAGGCAGCACGCTGACTGTCTGCGCTCCCCAGCTGCTGCAGAATTAACCGGCACCCACCACGGTGCAGTGCCAGGTGACAGCTCATGCGACTCACCATGCCTTCCGGAAAGAGCCCTGGAAGGAGAGAAAGAAAGCAACGTCACTGTCACAGACAGGACCCTCCATCCTGGAGGAGCTCGCTCCTCCCTGCCTGCTGCCAGCCTGTCCATGGTTGAGGAACTCGAAAAGCTTCCTTTGGTTGGCATTTTAGCCTGTGAGCTATCCAATCATGGAGACCGCACTATACTGCCACCTCGTTCTCCCTCTACCACACAGCTATACTGGGACTGACACAAAGCCTGGCACAGTGATGCTTAAAGGATTATTCCTTTTCTATTAAATAAAAACACACTGTTGTTGCAGCTAAGAAAGGACATGAGACATAGGGCCAGATCAGAGTGAGGATTCTTTGGAGTGGAGATCAAGCATCTCACATTCCACTGAGACTGAGTTTCCCCAGCCAGGCTGCTACTAGCAACAGCCAGGGGAGGTCAGCTTTGTGTCCATCTGTCCTGTGATATCCCCAGGCTATGTCTGCCATTGATGCTGATGCCAGGTAGTTTTCTTCCAAGGGTCAGGAATGAAGCCACCCTTGGATCAGAGAAGTGGTAGAATCTTACAAGCACAAACATAGAAATAGGCCACTTACTTAATTTTAGAACCCACTGAATCTTTTATTTAATGAAAAAAATTTCTTGTCCTGTGTGTGACCTAGTGCAAGCTATTGAACTTTTCTGGGCTCCAGGTCTCTCATTTCTAAAATGAGGATGATAATGGCAGATCTTTCAGTGGGATGTTATGAACACTGAAGACCTAGAAGGTTTTAGCAATAAATAGTCAAAATACATTTTTCCCCCATACCTTTTTGGTTCTTGTGATTCTTACAATATCAGTTTAGCCACTGTACACCAATCACCCACTAAGTGATAACTGGAAAGAATCATGCCTTGGAGTTAACAGATAGACCAAGGATACTGCATCCTCATTCAGCCCTGGAATACAGGGCTCACAGGGTTTGCTTCATGTGTTTATCATGAATGTCAGTAGATACCAAAGCACTTGAAACTCATGCTGTGTTGTCACCCATATTTACGTCCTGCGGCAGAGATGGCAGAGGGGGAGCACAGACAACATTGTGGCCAAGAGACTGCTCTGGAATTGGGAGCCTTAAACCCCTTGGTTCAGGAGATGCTCCCAGCCATACTCCTCTCTGGTTGTCTTGTCTAGAAGGTCAAAGATGATACCAACAAGCATGGCACTGGGTAGGGAGGGATGGGATAGGACACTAGGGAATTGTGTTCTTTCCCAGCAGGCTTTGCTCCCAGCCGAAGCTAAGATTCAGTGTGATTTGTGGATCATGTGACCCTCCAGCCACAGAATTGTCCTTTGTAAAGACTGTCTGATGGGGTCTCTAAGAGCCATACAATGGCGATCTTGTGAAGGACCACTCACATCCCTGCCCTGTGCTTGACCTGAAATGCCTGACACACAGAATCTTTTTAAGACTCATCCATGCTCTGGACACACAGAAACCTAGATTCCTTTCAGCCTGTGTTGGAGGTGGGCAACAGCTTCCTAAAGACAGGCAAAGCTAGGAGGGGAGGATCAGCTGTGAGGGGAAAAGCGGAAGCACCGCCATGAGGGATGGGGACAAGAGAACAGAGCTGATACCCCGATAAGCCTGCACCCCTTCTCGGGGTTGGGCAATGTTCTCCATTCACAGATGGAGATACTGAGGCTGAGAGGTCCCGGGACCCGAGTCAGGCTGCCTTACAGTAGGTCCCTGTTCTCTCCACTGAGTGTGGTTGCATTCAAGAGAGAAGAAAGGTGGGAGGACGGGGGAAGCGGGGCCTGGGCGCAGGGCCTGCTCGGCGGTCTCAAACCCACACACCAACTTGCTCTTCCTGCTTCAGAACATAACTTCTGTTCTCCACAGCAAGCCTTTCGCAAGTCCTTATAGTCTCATTTCCAAAGATAAATGTGAAAAGAAAATTCCTCAAGCCAAAAAACCCCAAAAGACAATGCTCAGGTAGAGAGGGGCTTTCTGGGTCATGGCAGGTGACCGGATAAATGAGATTCAGAAAAGGAAGAAAAACGTCCTTCTGAAGGTTAACAATTTAAATTCCAGCCCATGTTTATGGCATGACGATTTCATGCTGGTTGGCTTTTTTGGGGCATGCTTCTTCCTGGAGTGCCACAAAATTAGAATTTTTCAATCATGGTTAATTCCCCTCTCCCCACTTCCCCACCCAAGTTTGTACCTTAAGCATCGAGAAGCATGTTTTGAATGCATGGAAAAGGCTAAACTATAATCATTGGCTGCAGTCTAATCCCTCCTGCAATCCCAATAAATGAAAACTAAATATCAGCAAATGGATGAATTTCAGAGAAACATCTGTGTTCCATTACAGACTCGCTGGCAACAATAGTGTTGACATACTCTGTGTTACCAGTTATTTCCTCTTGGATTTGCCGAGACTGGAGGATCCCTTCTCGTTTCTGAAATGGGGGTGGGAGAGGGGTTGGGAGGAGAAGAGAAAAAAATGTTTTAGAAAAATATCAATAAACTGATTAGCATTCCCAAGATTGAAAAAGTTACTAGTGTGTAGTTAAGAAATATACCAGTGATGAGATAGAGCCTGAAGCAAAAGAATCCCTGACTGGGGCCTGGACTGTACCATGAGGACCTAGGGGCAATTAACATGTAGTCCAAATAAGTAGGCTGCTGCTTGGACGGTGCGTCTCTCCTCCTCTTATTGGAAGACTGTACTGGAAGCAACCGCCGCCTCCCGAGTAATCCACAGCAACCATGGAGATGAAGGCCCGGGTGTGTCTGCCCTGCAGCTGGGGCTGCGCAGGAAGGCTGGGCAACACTTCCAACAGGGGGCTGGAGGGAAGCGCGGAGGCCAACTTGGAGGATTCAGGCAGAGGCGGCGGGTTTTTCTTTTTCTTTGGTTTATAACTGATAAATCTGGGAGCTTTTAAGTAAGCCAGACACTCCTCACTTGGGTACTTGCCCAGCCGTCCGGCCCACCTTCACCTATCCGCCCCTCTCCTCATCCATGCATCCGTTCTTCTGCACTGCATTCATCACAAGGCCCCGTGCTGAGCTGGAACAAATACTGGAGAGCATATGACACAGTGTCAGGCCTTGAGCAAGTCGAGTGAAACGGCAGAGATGAAGTCAGTGTGGGGGAATGGCTTCCCCGAAACAGTGCTGGGCTGTGGCTGCTGTCCCAGCCTAATGGTTAATAGGACCCTCCACCCCCACCCCCCGTGAAGTGTTGTGGGAAATACATGACGTGGTCACTGTCTGCGGACAGGACGTGCTGAACATGTGTGCATGGGGGATGAGGTGGAGTGGAAACTTGCAGGAAGGCTAGGGAGTGTCCCCAGCCAAAACACAGGGTCAGGATGGCATGAATGGCGTGTGAGGCCTTCGGGAGGGAAGGTGGCTGCCATTAGTTCATGAGTGGCTCTGTTCACAAGTTGGGAGGGCTGTGCCCTCACGGTGTGGACATACAGGTCAACAGTCTTTCTGATGGGTGCTGGAAAGGAGACCACTCGACCAGGTTCCCACACGGCCGTCACCGGACACTGACTGGACAGCCAGGCTTGGCGCACAGAGGGATGAAGGTGAGTTCACATCCTGTGATGAGGGTGAAGAAGGGGCCCCTGAATGGGGCTCTGCTGAAACACCCGAGAAGCTGCCCCCAAAACGTCCAGCCAAGGCCCCTCAAATCCCCAAGAGTGAGAGACGCGTACGGGGGGAAGGCACTGCTGGGTGAGGCCAAGGCTATGTGGACTCCATGAGCAGTGCACTGTTGAGGCAAGAAAAAGGATCAAAGGCAGAAAGATATTTAAAGGGACCCAAGTGAAGACAAAATCGGGACTTGGTCCACATTTGGTTTTACCACATGTCAGATTTTATAGATGAGGTTAACGGAGTCCTTGTCTCACGAGGCCATTCACACCCATAAAGCCTCCTCAGCAAGTTCATACAAGTTTAAATGCTTGTATATGGAATGGAAAAGACATCTGGGACCCGCAGCCCTGTACGAAGCATCCTGACTCGCCCACATCTCTACCTGTGCCCTGGGGAGTTCTCTCCTCAGTTCCCGTGTGATGTCTCGCCGGTTCTGAGGCCTGCTTCTCAGCTAGATCATCCGATACAGCAAAATACCGCATAAAACCTGTCACACTGATGCCACTTTGTGTAGTGCCCTTTCCCCCGTGTCCTCATGCTAACAGGAGGAATTAAGCCAAAAACAGCCTCATGATGATGGCCTACAACTGAGCTCCAATTAAAGCAGGGGACACGAGCTTGTAGTGACCACTGTTTCAAAACAGGAGCCCCTATCTCCCTGATTTAAAATTCTTAACTCTAAAATTCCAACAGGGATATTTTAATTCCTAGTGATTGATTTTTTTTTTTTTTTGGTACTGAGGATGGAATCTGGGATGTTGTACTTTCAAGGCAGGTGCTGGAACCACAGAGCTAAATGCCTGGCCCTCTAACAGGGATATTTTAGTATGTCTGTTAGATAGCTGTTTATTTGAGCTGGTTAAACAAAAACTAAAACATTCAATAAATCAATGGACAATTAGAATAGACTGTTGCAAAAGGTTAGTTTGCATAAAAGCATTTCTCTCTGTGGGTAATGGGAGGGCCAAGCATGAATATAATGACAGTGTGTCTACTCATGGAAAGGACTTAATAATTTTCCAGCCTTAAATATCCCAGTGATGTACCTATTCATCCTTCCTTTCTCCATGGTGGTTTTAAAAAACATAAGCATGATACACGTAGGATTGGCTGGTATGATGAGTACAACGGGACAGCTTGGGTTCTTGTGGAAGACGCCTGCCTCCGGGCCCTAAGTTGTGCATCTCCCCAGCATCCACAGAGCCAGGCACTGGCCTGACAGCTACCCTCTCTGCTTCCTACTTATAACCTTGTCCCTTGGCAGGCTGGGCTGAGATGTCCCCTTCCTCTTACACGCCCTCAGTGCTTGGCATTAAGCAGCCAGACAATGTGGAAGAGATACTTTCTCATAGGGCATGATGGATGCATTAGTTGGGAGCATGCTGTGTCCTCCCACCCTGTTAACATGTGATCCCTGGAAGCTCAGCTCTGAGTCCTTTTGGCCTGGAGAGTGGCCTAGTCAGATCAGGCAAAGTTTATGAGCCCTCAGGTCTTTCCCTAACCTCGGGGAGCCAGAGCTGCCATCTCTGCTCCAGGACCCTGCACGGCCCTGGACGGCCGGGGAGCTGCTGGTGTGGAGAGCTCTCCTGTGCTGCATGTTTATTTGGAAAAGCACAGAAACAAGCAAACAAAATGATGACCTTTTGCTCAATGGGCATAAAGCTGGAAAATAAAATTGCATTTGAGTATTTAATGGGGTTAGGTGCAGAGTGAGATAGTCAGGGGGAGAGAGCACACCCTCATTGTGGAAATTACACAGCCCTTTGTGAATGGAAATTCAATCCAGCAATCTGGAAATGATGACTTGAGGTCCCAGGTGTGATTTGCTGGGAGGTGAGAAGTAGCAGTGCTTCCAGTCCAGGAGTGGTTAGCTGGGGTATCTTTCACACACACACATACACACACGCGCGTGTGTGCGCACGCACACACATTTATACACTCAAATTGAGCACATGTGCTCTCCGACATGTACATGTAGCGACCTCCCCCGATACCAGTGTGGTTAGTCCCCATGTTATGATTCTCCATGGCTTCCAGAGTGCCCCGCACATACTCATGTACAAATGCACATGCGCACATGTGCACCGACAGCTCTCCTTCTGACCTCATCATCCGCACCTCACAAATGTACAACACACCCTCTTCTATACAGTGCACAGTCTCCCAATAAAAACACAAAACCCAGGCACGCACCTCACACAGTTACATGGTGCAAAATACACACTTTTTCATGCACTGTACACCTGTCAGGGACAAGCCAGCATTCATCATAAAGCCCATTCGCATGCCTCTCCACACATAGCATATTGAAACACTCTCAACATCCACTCGGCTGCTCTTCCAAGAGCCTGACCCCGGTGTCCTGCCCGTCACAGGAGCCTCAATGGTGCAAGTGCTGGTACTGTGTGTCTTACCTGGACCACAACCACTTGGATGGAAACGTGGTCAGGGAGTCGGATTGGGGCCCGGAAATACTGAGACAGAGCAACCAGCAGGTGCAAAATGGCCACCAGGCTCTTGGCATGAACAGCTGGAAGGGAAGAGGATTGTAAAGTTAGGGCATCCTCTGCAGGGTTTTAGGCAGTAAGAGCAAACATTCAATGTGAAGCAGTACCATGCTCACCATACCCGGGGACTCCTTAATCCACCCTGAAGGTCGGGATATGTTTCCGCTGCCCAAGACCATCCACAAAGCAGACCCTTGATACTGGACAGTAACTCGGGATCACTGGGCGCCTCCCCCTGGGAGCCCCATCCGAAGGGCTCTGGTGCACCCTTGAGAGCTGCGGGACAGGATGCTGCAAGCCCCGCCGGCCTGCACAGCGGCTGAACCCTGTGCTCAATATCACACCATTTCTGCCAGAGAAGGCTGGGCCCTGCTGGGCTGTGGTCTTCTCGGTAGACGAGAAAAACACTAACTTAGTGAGGTTCAAATGGTGCTAGGAGGACTGGAATTTGGATTCTGATGTCACAACTCTGCCATTTGTGAGCCACCTGGCCTTAGGACTCTCCCATGCCATCAATGGCTACTGGACCGTGGGTAGGGTGAGCCACTGGGGGGACCACAGTGCCTGTAAGGGCACCTGGGTCGTGTGGATTTCCCAAGGTAATGAAGGCAGAGTTCCTGAACACAGCAGGTAAACACAGGTGGTTAAAACTCGCCAGATCTGTCCCTTTCCTTTTTCACAAAAGGGAAAATCTGCTTCCTGGTCCTACTGGCATCAGGCTCCTCATGATGGGACATCTAAGGGAAGAAGCCAGAACACCTGCCGCCCCGGGTGCGTAGCACTCTCGGAGCCCATGGTTAGTCGGTGTGATTTTGCTTTCTCTGGGATCCACGGTCAGTCTGCGTTAGCCGAATCTTTGAGAAATCACTAACAAAGGAAAGCATTCCAACCTTGCTGGGGAATTCATTAGAGTTTCTTGTTATCACTATTCCAGAAGCTTTCTGTTGACCAGGAGCCAAACATGACCACCAAACACTGGATGACTGTTCTGGATGCCCAGCCTTCTACAAGGGACAGTTCAGGCACCGTCACCCACATGCCACCTATAGTTGTAGCTTCAAAAAGAGGATCCTAACTGGGGATGGAGCTCCATGGTAGATTAAGTGCCCAGCACACACCAGGCCCCGGATCCAACTCCCGGGACTGCACAAGATGAAACAGAACACCCCAAAACGCTCCTGGCTAGCAGTGACCCACTGACGTGGCAGGGTCGCCGAGAGACAGAGGCAAAACCAATTTGTTATTGAGGCCTGAGGTGAGAACCATCAAGCCATTTTCAGGCCTGTCCTGGGGGGTGTGAGTGCATTCGCATACACACACACGTGCACACATGCATGCACACACATGCACACACAGATGTTAAGTTGTATATTAAGACATCATCACAATGGGAAAGATTTAAGTTTAGTAGCTAAAGAATGGTTTAAATCAGTGGTTTTCAAACCTCCTTTTTAATTTTTTAAAATTTTATTTATTTATTTATTTTTTTGTTTTTTGAGACAGGGTCTCGCTTTGTGGTTCAGACTGGCCCTGAGCTCAATCTCAAACTCACATCACAGCAATCCTCCTGCCTCTGCCTCCCAAGTTCTGGGATTACAGGCGTGAGCCACCATGCCCAGCACTGTGGTATGTGGTACTGGTTGCTGCTGAGCGTAAATCTCCACACCCAGTATGGTACGTGGTTACCGGGGATCGAACCTGGGCCCTTGCGCTTGCAAGACAGGCGCCGGAACCACTGAGCTAAATCCCCGGCCCCTCAAACCTCCTTTTTTAATTAAGCAGAGAAACTATGTTGTAAAAGCTGATAGGCAGAACTCATGAGAAAGTTCATGACGTGAAAGGTCTTTAAGTCCTCACTACAGCCCGACCTTGTCTGCTTCTCTTTCCAGTCATGCCTGACTGGAGGGAAAAGAAAGGGAAAATCTAAATACCTTGCCATTAGTTACAGGAATTGTAATAAGCCCTCCAGCGTCCTACAGTATTAACATAACATATGACCTGGACACGGTGCATACACCTATGGTCCCGGTACTCTTGGGAGCTGAGGCAGTCAGATCACAAGTCAGAGTACAGCCTCAGCAACTCTGTGACTTAGCAAGACCTTCTCTCAAAATAAAAACTAAAAAGGGCTCAAGTGAGGCCCTGGGTTCCATTTCCAGGATGGAGAAAAAAGCTGACCTGTAAAATACTTAATGATCTATGAAGGCACACATTTTCTAAACAACCTGAGTAGGCTGATTCCACTTTTGTAAAATTGTGTGCAGTTCTCCTTATCTGCGGTTTTCCTTTCTGTGGTTTCAGTTTCTCAAGATCAGCTGTTATTCAAAGGTATTAGTGGAAAATTTTAGGAATAAACAAAGCGCAAGTTTTCCATGACATGCTGTTCTGGCTGGCGTGATGAAGCCTGGAGCTGGGCTCCTCTCCTCTGTGCTGCCCAAACGGGAACCGTCCCTTCGCCCAGCGCATCCACGTGGTATATGCTACTCCCCTGCTCATCGCTCGGCAGACACCTCAGTTATGAGAGCGACTCTGGGGAATCACGGTGCTCGTGTTACTTAGCAATGGCCCCACAGTGCAAGAATAGTGATGCCGGCAATTCAGCTATCCCAAAGAGAAGCAGGTAAGTGTTTCCTTTAGCTGGATCCCCAGCACTCTGGAGGCTGAGGCAGGAGGATTGCCGTGAGTTGGAGGCCAACCTGGGCTAGTTTTTTTTTTTTTTAGGTTTTTTCAGACAGGGTCTCACTTTGTGGTTCAGGCTGGCCCCAAGCTCAGCCTCAAACTCACATCACAGCAATCCTCCTGCCTCTGCCTCCCGAGTGCTGGGATGACAGGCGTGAGCCACCACGCCCGGCACTGTGGTATGTGGTACTGGTTGCTGCTGGACGTGAGTCTCCATGCCCAGTGTTGTATGTGGTTACCGGGGAATCGAACTCGGGCCCTTGCACTTGCAAGACAGGCGCCGGAACCACTGAGCTAACTCCCCGGCCCAACCTGGACTAGTTTTTAAAGGCTAGTCTGAGCTACATACACAGTGGGTCTCTGTCTAAAAATAAAAAAGACCCGCCCCCCCCAAAGCATTTTCTTTAAGGAAAAAGTGAAAGTTCTCAGAAAAAAATCATGTTGAGATTGCTAAGACTGGTGATAAAAACCAATGTTTTGTCCATGAAATGGAGAAAAAGAAAATTGTATATTACTTTTGCTGCTGCACTTAAACTGTAAAAGTTGTACCAGGGTGTGTGATAAATTCTCCATTCGATGGACAAGGCATTAAACTTGGGTATGTATGTGTAAAACACCATGTATGTCAGGTCTGGTACGTGGGACCCAGCACCCTCCGAACAGGGAGGACTGCTGTGCACGTGTGAGGTGATTATGCCACACGCAGCATACTGGGAAGGAAGGAGCACCACAGGGGCACAGGCCCTGTCCTGTGGGCAGCTTCAGGCTGCATGGGTAGGTTCGGCACAGAGGCTCTGCCGTGGAGTTTCTGGGTTTGACTCCTGTGTCTTGTTCATCACCCATGTGACCCTGGATGGTGACACTCCTTTAGGAGACACTATTGTGCTTAATATGTGCCCGGCACTCTTCCCGGGTACAGGGATACAGCAGTGAAGAAACTGAAGACTTTCTGCCCTCATAAAACTGACATTTATGATGCCTCACCTCCCCTGTGCCTTAATTTTCCCATCTGTAAAATGGGGATAATAAACATTCTTAGATTGGACGGTTGAAAAAGGATTATAAGGATAAAAAAGATGTTTAGAAGAGCACCAGGCAACCAGTAAACTGACACGTGATAGATGTTAATACTTAGCTTTCTTGTAAATGCACTTTTTCAGCAATAAAAATTACTGTTGTAAATAGAAAAAAGAAATCCCTAATCAAAGACACTGGTAACTTAGCAGTTCACCTTGCTCCCTTTGTCTTGAGCAGAAAGGTGACACTGTGTCCCCAGATGCACAAGCCGGCGTGATGATGGAGAGGAGGAAGGGACAGAACTTCCCTGGGGCTGTCCTCCCACGCGCCCTAGAAGACACGTAGGTCTCCTGTGCCTAGCCTAGCTTTTTCTCATGCCTTGAGGCAGCACAGGGCTGTTGAGACAATTACCCACCCGAGCTGGCCATTCATCTCTGTTCTGCAGATCGGCTGGGAATAAGTCAAGAGAAGCAGAGACACAAGCTAGGACAGTGAGCAGGGTGCTATCTGATATTAGCAACGAGAACATTACGAAATTGACCACTGTCAACCTAGGGTTTAGGTGAACTATAGGATATAGTTCTACCCTATGATGTAGAAATAGTTACCAAAGAATTATAACAACAAAGACAGGAAATATGCATCACAAAACTGTGAAAGAAAATGAGAAAACCCCCTGACTCCATGTCACTTAACTAAGGAAAAATACTCTTAAAATGACAACAAAAATGAAAATAGAATGTTAATATGAGTCTGTTTTTCTGATATACACTTTCCTATATGAGATTAAAGCAATCATGAACCAGAGAACATTTAGAGCCACGGTTAAGACGATGTTCTTGATACGGCTTTAAAAAGGTCTACCTTTCTACTTCAGCCTTTCCCAACTGGGTGCTGTGCTAAGTTGTTTATTTTGTTGTTTGCAATGTACAGAGCGAGGATCCACAGACAGGGGGAAGGGAAACAGGATCACCCGCACCAAGCGGGCCTCTTCCTCGGGGAGCTGTAACCCTGAGGACCACTGTGGATTTCCAAGTTGCACAGAGTGCTCCAGCAGCGATCACTTCCACCCCCACCGCCCGAGTGCCGTCCAACCTTTCCAGGAGAGCCCTGGGCCTTCCCACCCCCCGCCCTCAGGTATCTCCTCGGCCTGGCAGAGAATGCCCTGTTCCCGGTGCTGTGTCCACAGGGTGTAATTACACTGAAGGAGGCACTTGTCGCCTGTGTTTCAGGGTCAGAAATGAGAAACAAGAAACTCTGCCACTAGCCGCTCCTGGGTCACTAAGTTTAGAGGTGAAGATTCCTTTTACTTTCTCAAGTTTGAAAGTTTTGTTTCTTTTGGGGGGAGGGGTCCCCTTCAAGTTGTATAAACTGGATGCAATAAACCATACTACCCAACTCCTAACACTGAAAGCAAAACAGTGTCGCTTGTATTGTAAAAATTCATATTTTTGTCTGTCACAAAGTACTCCCTTTGGAGAGTACATCCAACTGTGAGACTCACTGGCTCTGGTTTAACGTTGACTCTGATAGGACACATGAAATCTATGGTAGATACCGAACCCTTAAGGCAGCAGCAGAAGAACTGGCTTAAACATTGAGACTCATGAGTTGTGCTTGCTGTGAAAGTGGAAGTTAAGGGCCAGGAAGTTAGCTCAGTGGTTCCAGTGCCTGTCTTGCAAGCGCAAGGACCCAGGTTCAATCCTTGGAAACCACATACCATACTTGGCGTGGAGACTCACGTCTAGCAGCAACCAGTACCACATACCACAGTGCTGGGCGTGGTGGCTCACGCCTGTCATCCCAGCACTCGGGAGGCAGAGGCAGGAGGACTGCTGTGATTTGAGTTGGAGGCTGAGCTCAGGGCCAGCCTGAACTACAAAGCGAGACCCTGTCTCAAAAATCCTAAAAAAAAAATAAAGTGGAAGTTAAAAACCCTGTTCCTATGTCTGTGATCTCAGCTCACGTGGCAGGGTGTGGGCTTGGGACCTGGATAGATGGGCCGCTGCTTCCCTAAGCCTCTTCATATTGGAGACGTAGCTTTCTCAAAACACCACAGATCTTTTGAGTATGAGTTTTCTACCTCTCTGAATTTTTAGGACACAAGATTTTGGCCTGTTGCTTTTTACCTCTAAGAGGATGTTGGACAAATTCTTTTTCTAAGGGTGAATCTCGCTGAAAGATAAAGAAGTTTGCATCTAGGGCCTGCCAGCTGAAGGGTGGCTTCTTGGAGAAGCCACACAGGAAGGACCACGGTACCATGGACGCCCTTTTCCTCAGCACAACTCACAGTCCACATTCCACTTGATGCTCCTGGGAGGAAGTTTCAGGGTCTCGTTGATTTTCTCCAGCACAGTCTGCAGTTTTTGCTTCTGAGCAATCTCGGACTGGGTGACCTCAGCGACATTTAGCTTCTCACTCTCGAGTTTCTCTGGGACAACAAAGGGAGGAAAAAGAACAGCTGTTATTCATACATCCTAGACGGCCCTGATTCATGCACTGGTTCAACCATTCATTGGCCTCTGCACACACACGAGCACTCACTCACGAAATTACCCAGGGTTCCTCGTACCCGTGTGGGACTGGTCCCTCCTGAGAGACACTGAACTCCATGACACTCATGTCCCTCATGTAGAACAGTGCGTGGTTTCTGCCTACAGCTGATGCCCATCCTTCTGTGCATGCCAGTCATCCATAGATTACTTATCAGTACACTGTCAGTGCCACATCATATGCTATTACACTGGGTCGTTTAAGAATAATGACAAAAGTCTGTATGGACTTGAAACAGAGGCAGCTTTTGTTTAATATTTTCCATCTAGTTGGTTGAACTAGCAGTGTGGGACTTGCAGATAAAGCTGAACTTGCAGCGTGGGACTTGCACTCCCCACTGGAGGAGGCGCACGAGAGCCTTTGATTACAGCAGGAGAGCTGGCGCGGGGCCTCTCTCCCAGCCTGGCATATCTGAACTCTCTCCCATCCTTTTGGGGTTTTTCTCCTCTTTGTAATTCCACCTTTTCTGAGGACCCCTCTGTGCCCCGCTGGACGCCTGCTTCTCCTGGGCAGCTGGTCAGGTCTGTATCCCAGGCACTTTGTACATAGCCAGTGTCAGTGATTTAAACACTTTCTTTTAAAACTAACCTGGAAGATAACTCATCGGATGCGTCACATTTTATCATTTCTAAGGTGCACATTTACCCTGTGTTGATACCCCCCAAAATCAGGCTGTATCTTCAAAGCGGTGGCATGCTATCGAGGCTGCCAGGCAGGTGGGAGAGGAGCTGTTCCTGCCAGATGTGAGATGGTCGTTTCCATGTCTCAGGAAGCCTGGAAGAGCAATCCTCAAAAAATAAAGAATTCAAAGAAAAACCCAGTGGGCTTGGGCGTACTTGGACGTAGCTTGGTTGTCCAGCGTTCATCTAGCATGTGCAAAGGTCTGGGGTCAAGCCCCAGAAATGAAGGGGAGAGAGCCAGGAAAAAAGCATGGGCTGATGGTTCAATGGAAGCATTTGACATAGAACACAGTCTAATCATTTATTTATCTAAATTTGCATTTTGATCTATTACAAAGCACAAAACAATGCTGGACTTTTTTTTTTTTTAATTATCTTTATTGGTACATTAATGCTGGACTTCTTAATGGGAAATACGTTACCTACTTCCAAATTTACCTAATGGACCCTCCACAACTCTTAGGATTGATAGAACTGACCTTCTGAAGTGGGTTTAAAATATCTCATCTTTGCATTTGTGAGAGCTGCCTTTTTTTTTTTTTTGAGACAGGGTCTTGCTTTGTAGTTCAGGCTGGCCCTGAACTCACTATGTAGCCCAGATGAGCCTTAAACTCCTCCTGAGTGCTGGAATTACAGGCATGAGCCACTACGCCTGGCATTGTGTTATGTGATTACCAGGGATCAAACTCGGGACCTTATGTTTGCCAGGAAGACGCAGAACCACTGAGCTAAATCCCCAGCCCCAAGAATTGCCATTTCAGAAAAATGAAACTTTACATCAGTGGTTCTTCTAGAGCTTACACTTTTTATTTTAGGTTGTAGCAGCATAGAGAGTTCAACTGCTCCTTGGGTGATTTTCTAATGATGGCGCTGCCACTGGGGACTTTCTGCAGTTGTCTGGATTTAGGCATCTTCTTCAGTGCCTTGGTGGGGTGGTCTTAGGCACCCATCATCTGGGATGGCCTGAAATATTACCTATCTCTTCTCCTTAGTTGCTTCAGACCATTCTTCATTTTTTTTCCCCTTTTTTTGAGATAGGGTCTCACTTTACAGTTCAGGCTGACCCTGAGCTCAGCCTTGAACTCACAGAAATTCTCCTGCCTCTGCCTCTCAAGTGCTGGGATGACAGGCATGAGCCACTATGCCCGGCACTGATTGCTGGTAGGCCTGAGTCACCACACCCAGTATGGTATGTGGTTACCGGAAATTAAACCTGGGCCCTTGTGCTTGCAAGACAGGAGCCAGA
Organism: Petromus typicus; assembly: GCA_004026965.1. Lineage (NCBI taxonomy): Eukaryota > Metazoa > Chordata > Mammalia > Rodentia > Petromuridae > Petromus > Petromus typicus. The sequence goes on from PVIR01002832.1 coordinate 68,122, forward strand.
ACCACTGAGCTAAATCCCCAGCCCTATTTTTCATTTCTAAGGTTCAAAGATTTCATGAAGTTCTACCTAAATGTCTTCCTTGTGTTTGCTTTGTTTTGTTTTGTATTTTAAAGGCTGAGTACTTCTAGTATCCCCTTCTAGTGAAGAAATGGAGAGGGTTTTTTTGTTGTTCTTCATTATTTTGGGGTGATGTAATTGTCTCTGCAGAAGCAAGCTGTTTTCATTATATGTTGCAATTACATTCTATTAGAGGCTGCCTACCATGCTAGGTTGAAAAACTTCTGAAGGCTTCTGCTGGCTGGGAGGAAAAGACTGCCAGGATTGACTGTTGGTCACTGCCTCGGGAGTGGGCGGGGCAGGTGGGAGGAGAGGAGGAGTGGCCTGAGAGCCACTTACTTGCTGGCCAGGCAGTAGTTATTACATCACTGTCTATGAATTTTCATATCTATAATCTGTCAGCAGCGGACTTAAGAGTGCATAGCTCAGATTTCTGTTTTCTAGGTCAACCATGTTTTTTTGTACTGTTGTCCATTTCATTCTTATTTTCTAAAACCTGGTGGCCCGACCATACTTGGTGGCTTTTGTCTGTTGTCCCAGCACTCAGCAGTTTGAGGTGGGAGGATCTTGAGTTCAAGGTCAGCCCAGACTACATCACTGAATCCTGTCACAAATGAACGTCCATGAGCTATCATGAGAAATACCTATTTGGTCTCCCGTGTCTCTTCCTGGCACAGCTTCTAAAACTTGTAACTTCTTGGGTGATAGGGTGACAGGGACATCATCTATTATACTTATTTCTCTGTCCAGAGTTTTTTCAAGAATAATAGGTTAGAATGAACGGGTGCCTGGGGAGTCAACCAGGGGCTTAAGCATCGGCACTTGCAGCCTCACCTCAGCCTCCCTGACCCCTGGGGTGGGAGTAGGGACTGTAGGTTGAATTAATCATCAATAGCCAATGAATTACAAAGCTTTCACAAAAACTCAAGGGGTTCAGGGTTGATGACTATATCATGGTGCTGGGGGTGGGGAAGGACCCAGAGGGTCTGGAGGTTCTGGCCACCGCCAAACCTTGTCCCGCGCATCTCTTCCATTCGGCTGTGCTGAGCTGTATCCTTCATAACAAACTGGTCAACTCAAGCGCTTTCCTGAGGTTTATGGGCCATTCTAGCAAACTGAACCAGGGAAGGGGGTAGTGGGGCCCCTGATTTAGAGCCGGTTGGTCAGAAAAACAGGAGGCCAGGATTTCTGAGTGCCATCTGAAGTGGGCAGTCTTGGGGATCATGCCTCTAACCTCTGGGGGCTGCACTAACTTAGGGTAGTGAGAATCCAATTGCAGGGACATCCTGATGGTGTCAGAGACTTGCCTGGGGAGGAAGCCCCACGTTTGGTGTCGGAAGTGTACACACACCGAGAAATGGCTTTCCTTGACTAGATTTTATGCTTTACCTCTGGAGCATGTGAATGATTTTCCACCAGTATTTTTAACTAGTCTAGGATACTACAATTGTAATGCATCCTTCCTAAAATTAAAATGTTTTCCTGTTGTTTAGCATCTGGCATTAGTTATTTAGGAGACAGGATTTTATGGCTTTGCTTTATTTCTTTTGTATTACACAGATTTTACAAAATGTAACTCTGCTTTGTTTTTTCCTATTTTAGTTTTCTTGCTTAATTTTTGTTGTTGGATATTTTATTTTAGAGATTGATGATCGTATTAAACGGATTTTCATAGAGAATATATCTCAAAGAAATCTTCATTAACAAAGCTGTTTCTCTTTTATTTTATTTCATATATATTTTTGAGAAAGTCTTGCTTTTGTAGTTCAGGCTGGCCCTGAACTCACTATGTAGCCCAGGATAGCCTTTAACTCACAGCAATCCTCCTGCCTCTGCCTCCTGAGTGCTGAGATTACAGCTGTGAGCCACTACGCCCAGCTGTTTCTCTTTTTAATAAAAAGAAGGTTATAGTATATAATTTTTGCTACTGGCATTTTCTACACAAATATATATCATGAGTACATTTCTAAGTAAACACATATGGGCATAATTTTTTAAAAAGTTGCATAATATATTTTAGGGCTTATTACATATTCAACTGTTCATCATACTCTATTTGCAGTAAAGTTATAATAAACATTCTATATGTATTGCAACCTGATTATTGCTGATCAAGTGAAAACTGTTGCCTTGTAGATTTTCTTATATTCTTATATTCCTTCTTATATATTTAGCTTACAAAATCCTCTCATTAGTTCTTTTATTGTGTCTTCAGCATTTCTGAGCATGTAACTAAAACATTGTCTCTATTTTGCAGGCTGATACCACTTATTTCACTGTGATTTTTTAAAAGAAAGGTTTAGTCACACCTGTTATGCTATTCCTACTCCTTTATTTTAAAGGTATTTAACCCTCCAAATTTAACAGGCCCACTCAAATATTTCTCTAGTTCAATAGTAACCTTACTCCATCTTACCAGGATTTCAAGATAATTTTTAAAAATTCCTAGTTCTCTCCTTTGTTCTTTGTTAGGCCAATATTACTAGCTCTCTGAATTTTTTTTTTTTTTTTTTTTTTGAGACAGGGTCTTGCTTTTGTAGTTCAGGCTGGCCCTGAGCTCAGGCTGGCCCTGAGCTCAGCCTCAAACTCACATCACAGCAATCCTCCTGCCTCTGCCTCCTGAGTGCTGGGATTACAGGCATGAACCACCATGCCCGGCACTGTGGTATGTGGTACTGGTTGCTGCTGGGCATGAGTCTCCACACCTAGTATTGTATGTGGTTACCTAGGATTGAACCGGGGCCCTTGTGCTTGCAAGACCAGCGCCAGAACCACTGAGCTAAATCCCTGGTCCCTGAATTTTTATTTCTGATGTTTTATTCTTTCAGGAAGCTGGGTTTTGAATGTTCCCATACATAGTGCTTCAAACTGCTTAAAATTATTTTGACTTTTATCAGTATTGGGCATGATTGTGAACTAGGATATGATTTAGAAAATCCCAGGTGGATTATTTTGTGAATATTTTAGATGTGACCTAGAATAAAGCTTTCCTCCTTTAATTTTTTATGTTGGGTACTTTGTCTCTGCAATGAGAAAAGTAACTAAGACACTAACACAATATATGATCACTTAGAGCTGGTTAATTATACTATTCAAGTTTTGTTATACACTTTTTTCTTAGTACCTTATTAACAGAAGTATGTTAAAAACCTACCACGCATAGTGGATTTGTCAAGTTCTGCTTGAAATGATGGTCATTTTAACTTTTCTGTATTTGCTACACATAAGTTACTCTAACTTTCTACAGATTTGAACTGCTTCTTGGTACACTATGCCCTCTGTAATCATGTTTTTGCCTTAAAGTAATTCTGTACGATGCAGAATAGTTACTTCAACTTCCTTTTTATTAATATTCATTATTTCTATTCTCTTTCAACTTCTCTATGTCCTCATATACTAAAGCTGTGTGTTATACAGTTCAGCAAGATTTTATTTTGCTATTTAGTCTACTTATCTCTATCATTTACATGGGTTAAGTCAATTTATATGGATTCAATTTTGCAATATAACTGGATTCCTCTAAGGCTTATTCTGAATTTTTAAAATTTGTTCTGCTTTTCCAGTCCTTTCCATCTTTGACTTTGTTTTCTTGCCTTACCAGAGATAAGGATTTTACTCTTTCCTCCCTATTATTAATAGTTTACATATTCTGTTTTTTGTGGCTGCCACAGAAAATTTATCATATGTATTTAACTGAAAGTCTTAATTAGCATTTTTATCTACTTCAGCTCACTTTGACTATAATCACATACTTCCTCACTTCCTGTGCTATGGCTGTGTGGGGTTGATTCTGTTTTCTTTTTTGTTTTGTGAGATAGGTCTACATGTACTTCAGGCTGGCCTTGAACTTACTATATAGCCCAGGCTAGCCTCACGGTTACAGAATCCTCCTGCCTCAGCACCCAGAGTGCTGAGGTAATAGGCGCACACCATCCTGTCTGGCTATCTAAATTTAAAAAAAATAACAACATAGTAGGCATTGTGATTGTTTGACAGTCACTCATTTATGGCTTTTATCTACTTACTAGATTCTTTTTTATTTTCTTTAGTTTTTTGAGACAGGGTCTCACTTTATAGTTCAAGCTGGTCCTGAATTCAGCCTCCAACTCAGCAATCCTCCTGCCTCTGCCTCCCGAGTGCTGTACAAGTGTGAGCTACCATGCCTGGCACTGTGGTATATGGTACGGATTGCTGGTGGGCGTGAGTCTCCATGCTTGGTATTGTTGTATGTGGTTACTGGGGATCTAACCCGTGTCCTTGTGCTTGCAAGGCAGGCATTGGAGCTGGTGGGCTAATCCCAGGCCCAATTCTTTCCTATTTTTAATTGCATTCTAAATATTTCTTTTGTTTTCACTTTTCTTTCTCCGACTCTACACTGTAGAAATTCCTTTCATGAAGGTCTGTTGGTTGTAAATTCTGTTTTTGTGTAATGAAAATGACTTTATTTTCTCCTTACTTTTCAATGTGTAGTTTTTTTTCTGGGCATGAACTTTAAATTGATAAGGTCTCAGCATTTTGAAGATACCATTTCAATATATTTTGTCTTTTTGCTTCTGAAAGAGTTTTCATAAAGGAACAATACACTGAAAAATATCTTTTTCTACTTTGAATCATGTGTTTTTGGTGCCCTCAGGTTCCATGTGAAATGGTAGGAAGTGTGATAGGATTCTCACTGCCCTCCATGGAGTTTTCTGAGCATCTTGAATTTGACATATTTCATCAATATTACAAAATTCTTTCCTTGTGTCTTTATTTAGGATCTTCCATTCTTTTTTCCTTCCAGAACCCAAGTTAGCCATATGTTGGATTGTTTTAGAATAACTTCTACATTTTAAAGTTCTCTCTTTTTTACCCATCTTTCTATAATACAGTCTAGATGATTTCTCCCAGCTTATTAATTCCTTCCACTTAATTCTGTTAATTTCATTATACATTTTTCCACTTCCAGAATTTGTTTCATTCTTTTTTTATATCTAACTGTATACATTTTTTTCTTTTATTATCCTTTCAGTTTCTTAAAACATTTACTTTGATAAATTAAACATGATATTTTATATCCCATAATTGAGTTTATCATATTTACAATATTTATTGGCTAAATCTATGCAGTTCGCTGTTCTGGTTGACAGTGCTCGTGGTATCTTGTTGCTCATGACTTGGTGACTTTGGATTCTGAGCCCATTTTCCTTGGAATTTTATCTCTGGGAGCTCTTTGTGGCCTGGATTTAGAGTTCACTCCTCTTGGAAGGAAGGAAAGAAGTGTCTTTCTGACGTGGGCCACTAGTAAGCCAGGACAACTTTTACACAAATTTGTACTTTAGGGCTTTTCGAGTCGATTAAAGTAGTATGAGTCCTCGCACTCAATCTGTGTTAGTTCAAACTTAATGATAATGAATGGTCACCGCAGAATCCTTTTTCTTTTTTTGTTTCATTTACATTCCAGGGTGAGCCAGACGTTTATCCTTACTGTGTCTCTCTGTGTGATGTTTTTCTAGTTTACTGACTTCAAAGGGTCCAGCTTTGTCCTCTGGTCTCTGATCCAGTCACTTTCCTGCTCGGACTCTCCTCTGGCTTTGCTCCTGACCCCCCTAAACCTCAGGCTGCCAACCGTTAGGAATTAGCTCTTATCCCACTGGATTTACACACCCTCGCTGTTTTTGGAATCAGAAGAATTTCCTTCTCTTTCACAGCAGTTTATCCATGCCATACAAAATTATGCTTTTAAAAGCTTATCCAGATTTTTAAAATGTGCTGTACCAAGAAGATTTGAGAAACTAGGCACCCACAATTCTGAAGACAGAAATCCATTTTCAGAGCCTATTACACTAACCAGAACCTCAAAAGCACAATAGTGGTAATGGCCATTATTTCTGATTTGTTCCTAATATCATGTCTTTGCTATTTAATTATTTAATATGTTCACTACTAGATTTAAACGATCTTTATCATCTGTAGGTAGCTTTCTTTTCTTCCTCTTTTACTTAGGTGATTGTTAGAAATGTATCTACTGATAGATCATTTTGCTCTGAAAGTTTTATGTACTCATCCGCTTATGTCTGATAATATATAACATGGAGAAAATCAAGCTGTCGTAATTGTCTCTTTTGAAGCCTGACTTCCCCAGTCTCTTTCCATGTAGACGATGACTAGAGAGACTCCATCAATACAGAAGCATCAGAGGCGACACGCACACACACAGTATACATACGATTCTCACCATGCTTTTATAACTTAAGGCATTTTACAGACCTTTTCTATTATTTATTGATAGACAGAAAAGTACCGTTCACAGTTTAAGAATAAAAGTACGTGTCATCATCACCAATCCTAGAATCAGTGACTATCAGAGCAGGAACAGTGCTGCGGTCCTGCCCAACAGACCTGGGGGCTACGATGGAAATATTCATGTCTTCACCGTCCAATCAGGCAGCTGCTAGCCTCATGTATCTACAGGAACTTGAAATGGAGCCAGTGTTGTGGAGGAAATAGATTTTTATGGATGATATGTCTTTAATTTTTGTCAGTATGTAGTTCTGGTGGTCTTTGAACTCACGGTGACCCTCCTGCCCTCAGCCTCCCAAGGACTGGGATCACTGACATGCACTGGCCTGTCTGGCTAGATTTTTAAAATTTTATACAGCTTTTAACAGCTTAATGCAGTTCCTGGTTGTCAAACTGGGCAGCTTGGCTCTCAAGGTTTTGCTGGCTATCTCTCTGTTTTTTCAGAAGAGTGATAGGAGCTACAGAGAAATGGGCTAGTGATGACACCCAGACGAACTCGGAACTCCTTTGTGTATTCCTGCCTCCATTTCAGCCCAGCTGCTATTTCACCCCAATATCTGTGAGCATGGGAAGCAACTCTCAAAGGTAATGTGGCCAAACTTGAAGATGGTGCTTTTCCTGGTGTCCACAGAGTCACCCCTCCGGGCATGCCTGGCGGAGACAGCTGGCTTTCTCTAGCTGCCCGAGGCCTGCATTCCTAGGCCTCTTCAAGATGTGCTTATCTGCACTGCTGCTCCTGGAACTCCACACATTCTCCCTTCTAGGGAAGGGTGCTCGCTGCTGGCGTCTCCTCTAGTGCCTTGACATAGCCCTCTTACCGTCCCAGCTTGTCTTTCCAGCCACAGCCTTTTGCTCATGAGCCATCAGCAGTTCTGAACTCAGCTCAAGGTGCTCTGTAAGATGGGCTGCATCCCCCGTATGTGAGCTAAACTGTCGTGTGGGAATGAATGGCTGGCAGATTTACAGAAATGCTGCAAAGCCAGTGCAGATGGTCCCTGAGCCCAGATTCTCAGTGTGCAGCTCCCATCCCCACAGCGCACGTCTACAGCTCACGGTGTCAACATCCTCCATGTTGTCGTCAGATCTCATTGGTCTTTGCTCACTGTCCTTTTTCTGTTGCAGGAAAGTGTCCAGGATGCTTCGTGTATTCTCCATGTCTCCTTGGGCTCCTCTGTCCTCTGATAGCTTTTCAGTGTCTCCTTAGTTTTCGTGACCTTGCCTCTTCTGAAGAGTGCTGCTTTTCTTCTGTGTTTTTCTCACATACAGACGGGTTTAAGGGCTTGGGGCGCAGGGCCGAAGAGGTGGTGTGTCCTTCTGTTACCGCTTTCCCCACCTAATCCCTGGACCTCACCCACTGAACTCAGCTTCTTCAAGTGGCAGAGTCAGCCTCCATCTCCTCCGTGGGGCTGTATCTACGGAAACTAGAATGATTTCAGGAGAAAGCTGTCTTTATGCTCCCATCTCTTCACTTACTCAGTTATTCATACCAGAACGGACTTACAGGTATTTATTTTTATAGTTTTTATTGTTTTATTAGTACATGTTTGTTGCACATAATGTCTGCATTCTTCGGGGGGAGTTGGTACGTGTATATAACACATCTTAATTCTTTTCTCATCCTCTTTCAATTGGAGAAAGATCTATTTGCCTACTTCCTATTATTTTTTATTTTGCTCTTTATTTATATTTTGGGTTTTTCATCTAAAAGGTACCATGTATTATTTAGGTTTGTATGTCGATCTATTTCACTTAATATCATGGTCTCAAAGCGCACCCATTTTTCCACAAATGACAAGTTCACCCTGTGTGGCAGAAAGGTGTTTATCTTAGATGTTGGGTGGCAGGCTGATGTTACTGCTTTCCACTGGCGGTGCTTACAGGTCGGTCCTAGATGTTTCTTACCACTCATCTCTCTACGCTCTGGTTTTAGTCTCCTCTTCCCCTCCTCCTTTTCTTCTTTTTGGCACTGCAAGATGGCTCATGTTCTAAAATGAGCCACTTTTAAAGATGCCCTGGTTCCTGTTATCTGAGATGTTGGAAACCAGGATCCTGGCACAAGATCTCAGCTTCTTTGTTGGCAGCACATCCACTCAACCAATGCCAACAGACACCAACCTAGCCACTCGTTGTCTCTACAAAACGCTTCTCCTCACAGCAAAGTCAACAGGGGCTCACTAGCAGGCTTTTTGTAGCGGTGGCTGGAATGCGCTTTCCTTTCCTCACCTGAGTGACACTCTGCTCCTTCTACAGGGCTCTCAGGAAGCCTTTCCTAAGCACCTACTCAGGGTCCCATAGCCCTTTGTGCTATGGTACTGTGAGGAACCTGCAGACAGCACGATGTCATGTTTACTTTTCTATCCCTAAACTTGGCACTTAGCATATGGCAAACCAGATGGGTTTTGCTCAGTGAATCTTACTTGGTTAGGTGAAGAGCAGTGTAACATTCATTCCGTAGGGTACAGCACGGAGGAGGAGAACCATACACACACGCACACAAAACAGAAACCCTTCAGTAGACATCTTAGGACTCAGGGGTCCTTCTTGGCTTCAGGCCCCGGATGCCTATGTCAGGCATATGTTACTGTGTGACTCAGCAGGAAGAACAGCGTCACAGCACTCTCATCCCTCCAAACGGGCCTTGTCGGACCCTAGCACATGAGGTGCTCAATGCCAAGTCCCAGTCAAAGAAAATGTACCACAGAGAAACTCACAGCTCCAAACTGAGACACCCTGCTAAGAAACAGGCAGTAGCTTGTGTTCAAGTGAGCTGGCCAATTATGCTCTATCGACATTTCCCTGAAACTGTTGTCTCCTCTCTACGCCATCGTATTTGCTGCCCAGGTCTTAGCCTCACAGACAGAACAGGTCACTATGGACATGACTATCTCACTTGGCAAGTGTGCCCAGCACTGGAAGATTTGTGACTTTGTCTCATTGTTCTTACCCCATGGGGGTAACAGTAGCCTCTGGAGGAACCGGATGTTGCATCTTTGCTGTGGGGGAGGAGTATTCCTTCTCACTGTGGGCTTGAGGGGGCTCTTGCTCTGAGGTACAGAAAGGGCTGGAGTTGTTGCCCTGACGTGACAGGAAGAGCGTCATGAAGAGGTAGGCCAACATCTGGTGTTTTCCTGGCAATAACCATGAGCACTGTGTCAGGAGAAGCTGTGGTGTGTTGACGCCCTTCCCAGTGTTCCCTGGCCTCCTGCATTCACTCACTCCTGGCATAATGCCTGTTCTCACCTCCAGCCCGAGGATCCATCCTCCTCTGCCATCAGAGGGTACAGTTTGGAGGCTATTTCCTGTACGGAGACCCCTCAACCTGTACTCCTGGATACAACACACAGAGAAGGAAATTTCTCTTCTGTGGGATTCTTCCCTGAAATGTATATCCTTAATCTAGTGAGGAGAATATCAGACCTGGTGGAGGCCCAGCACTCCTCAGAAGTACCACACTCAGGAAAGATATGGGGAGATTAAGGAACGCTATGAACTGAAAGGAGATGTGATGAGGAATACAATCAGGATGAGATCCTGGTTTAGATCCTAGAACCATCCAAAACCCCCAAAAAACCACATCACACCAAGGGCCTGACGTCTGCAATGCAGATAAGCATTGTTCTATCTCAGTCTTGATACTGGTGCCTTAGTCTGGAAGATCCTCAGAGTATTTCCAAGGCAGGGAACAGGATAATACAGAAAAAAGGATTTTGGAGCCAGAGATGCTAAGAAAAATGAGGGTCGCAGCGGTCTAGAGAACTATGGTAACAACAAACCCTCTCTAGCACTTATAGTTCCAGGTACCTTTTCACGGTTTGATGCACTTTATATAGGAGGACAGCTGTCAAAACAATAGGAGGAAGGGGGGAGAGGGCGCAATTCCGGGAGACTCCTACGTTTGCCACCTGAGGGAGTGGCCCTGTGGAGCGAACACTGGCCAATGCAATGGGAAACAGAAGGGATGCAGTGGGAAGCAGGGAGGTCCGCAGCTCAGTCTGGGGTAGGTTGGTCAGCGGGGCTATAGGACATCCAGGGATGTCCGGAAGGCAGTTGTTTCTGTGAGAGTACTGGTCCTGAGGTAGAGACCTGAGAGGCTATTGTGGAGGTGACAGCTCCAAGTGATGCTGTCATCACTGGTGAATGACATTATCTGAAATCAGGGCTGAAACAGATGATGGAAAAGCAGGTGTCACAAGTGGATGAGAACTGGACAGGATAAGACCAGAGACCGCCTGGCTGGGGAAGATGCTACCCAAAGAGGAAGTCTAACTTGGCACTGATGACCTTGGCAGAAGAAGTCAGTGGAAAGATGAGGCAGATATGGGACATGCTAAACACTCTTCTGAGAAGCTTGGCTACTGAGAAGGAAGAGGGTAAAATACCTGGCAGGGACTCCAGGTCACTCAAAACTATCTCCTAATATGTACCTTCAGCTACAGTCTGTTTTCTTCTTCCTGGGTAACCCCTCTATAGGTTTTGAATGTGTGTCTCCATCCTTACACCCTGAAAGTCCAAGTTTAAGTTCAGAGAAGAAGCAGGGCCTCTGTAGTGAATCACTATTTAGACCTAAAAGCCGAAGTCTGAAATAATCTGAACCAGTTCACAGGTGATGGCTGACTGGGCACCGCACAGCAGTGACGCTGGCCTCTTCTGTTAACAGTCCAAGAGGTTGGATGATTCTGCGACCGCCTGCTCCATTACTCTGGGGCCTCGCACTACTCTCGCTTGGAAAGCCTAACACGGAACATGTCACAACGGTTTCAGATCCTGAGTGGCAGTTTGCTGGAGGGGTTGACATCTTTGTTGCTCAGGGAGGCTCATAGCTTCTCACACGTCTGTAAGCCAAAGCTTCCTCATTTCCGCTCCTATTCAGTTGGAGTTTACAACGTTTAAATATTAACACTCATTAATATTGATGTTTGAGTATCACATCAGTTTGGCTTTCTAGACATTACTAGATTTTATATTAGCTCTTCATTTACTCATCCAATATACATTGATTTAGTGCTAGAGAAGCCTGGATAAATAAGGTGGGGGTCTTGACACTGAGGAGCCCACGTGGATTAATATAAACAGCTATAAATAAGTCATACAGTAAGGAATATACATGACTCTACGTGTGTGTTATGTGTATGTACAGGTCAAGTATTCCTTATCCAAAATGCATGGCACCAGAAAACTTGTTATTTTTCTGATCTGGGAGTATCTGCTTGTACGATACCTGAATGTTGGGACTCAAGTCTGAAGGTACAGACGTCTGGTGAGGGAACGGGGAGACGTTCTGAGTGTTATGCTGAGAGTCTGTGAGGAGAGCTGCTGACATACCCAGGGAGGGCTGGCTGGACTGGACTTGGGAGACTCTTGGCCAGCTGCGGGGCAGCAGAGGTAGGCTGGGAGGCCAAGATGGGGAGCTTTTCAACAGCTGAGAAAAAACAAACCACACCCGAGAAACTGCCAACAAGATGAATTGAGGAGACATTTTTGAGCAAGAAGAAATAGGCTTTGGGACCCACAATCCATGAAAACAGATTATTGGAGGGGAGAAGCATGTTGCATGAGTGGAGGAACTTAGTCTGGGGCATCTAGGGTGTGAGAGCTAGCAGGCAGCTCAGACCAAATCTAGGACAGGAGGGGAAAGTCTGGGGCAGAGATCAAAGGACAAACAGGGAGGCACCCCCCATTCAAGGTGGATTTGTCCTTACATTTTCACAGGAGCAGCTTTGAAACAACAGTAGGGCCCACACTCACCTGCACAGAGGTGACACGGAGTCAGAGACACGTACGCCTGAGTGGCACAGAGGTACATACTCACACATACTTTCACCCACAGAGCATGCAAACATCTATAGGTCAAAGAGGGATACACAGATCTCAAGAACCTGTGCACACAGAGGGAAACACATGTGCATAAACAGAAAAACACATATCAGAGGGATGTACACATACAAGTGTCAGGACGAGGGAGGGCTGATTTCCAGCTGTACAACGGGGTCCTATCATTACCCCAAAGACGACCCTGAACTCATAGGCCTTTGTGGGCATCAGACTCACTCTATGCTCCTCCATGTAAAAGAGATCTCAAGTCCTCACTGCTCTGTGCCTGCTGCATTCAAGCTCTCTCCGGGTGAGCGCAGAACCCACCTGGTGGGGACCCAGGGACCCTCCACACCGCTCAAGGTGCTCCTACCAAACAGCTTCTGCAGGACCTGTCCATCGTACAAGTCTTCAGCCAGGTCTTTCACAATGATTCTCTCCCCAACCAGCACATCATTGATCCAGTCGATTAGCACCTCCAGGGAAAGAAAAAGACTTGTGGGTATTTTCACACAGACCAGTTTTTGCACTCTGGACGACTAAGATATAGATACACTATTCTTTCGAGACAGTGGAGGGACTCAAGGGACTCAGCAGAGGCAGGCAGGGGATGGAGCGAGTCTGGAGGTCCTGTCTTTTCGGGTGTCAGCCCCCCAGGGCTGGCAGCACTAGGGTCTCTGCTGATCTCTCTGGTCTCATTTCTTTCTCCCTAATAGCAGACGACATCCCCAAGTAGGTGGGCTGTGGAGTGGCACACATGGGTTGAAACCCCAGCTCTACCCGCTGGTTTGGGTGCCACTGTCATTGCTGCGTGTATGTTCTTTTGGCATCTACAAATGTGTGTCCACACATCTGTAATCTATAAACTTGCATTGGTGTAGCTCCATGGCCTGTGGGCCCAAGGCCAGCCAGTTATCTTCCAGAGCCTCTGCGCCTCTGTCTCTAGGCAGAACGGAATTATCTCCCACGTTAGGTGGCAGAAAAGAATTACCAAGAAACTGATCTGATTCGTATATAACCCCCGAGGACTGGGCGAGGAGGCTGCTGGAACCCCCATGCTCAGGGCTGGTCAGCATGGCAGGAGACAGGCTTGCCCAAGGTCACAGAGCTCCCAGCTAGAGCCAGCAGGTGTGTTTCCTGGCCCTCAGCAGCTGTTGCTAACTGAGGCATGGAGGTCCTGCGTGTGATCCTCCATACCATTAACATAAACGACACCCATGGGAGACATCTATCACCAGCTCTGTTTTCTAGGTAAAGAGACAAGTGTGTATACTGCTTTGCTTTTAAAAAAAACTTTCCTTGGGGCCAGGGATTTGGCACCCGTCTTGCAAGCACAAGGACCTGGGTTTGATTCCCTGGTAACCACATACAATACTGGGTGTGGAGACTCACGCCCAGCAGCAATCAGCACCACATACCACAGTGCCAGGCGTGGTGGCTCATGCCTGTAATCCCAGCACTTGGGAGGCAGAGGCAGGATGATTGCTGTGATGTGAGTTTGAGGCTGAGCTTAGGGCCAGCCTGAACTACAAAGCAAGACCCTGTCTCAAAAAACCAAAAAAAACAATTTTTTTTCCTTTTTGTTTTCTGATACAATTTATATAAAATCAGGTCATCTTAGTCACTTTTCTTATTGCTGACACACTATACCAACACCCGTAACTGAAGAGAGGAGAGGTTGATTTTGGCAGTTTCAGTCCACGGTTGGTTGGTGGTATGGCAGAGGGGATGGGTGAGCAAAAGCTGCTCACCTCTTGGCAGGCAGGAAGCAGAGAGCAAAGGGAGGAACCAGGGAGGGACATATAGGCTTCCAGTGACTTCACGCCGCCAGTGATCTGCCTCTTCCAGACCCCACCTCCCTGCCGTGTCAGCCATACCACCCCTGTAATCCGCTTACCTTTCCAAGGTCTCCGTTCTGAGCCCATAAGGTTTGGGGGGAGACACTTCATATCTAAACTATAGCACAAATAAGCGCTTTTTACACATAAAGGGATGAGTTCTTATGAGTACCCAACTGGGTGACCTCCAGCTCAACCCCGACACAGAACAACTCCCTCTCCCTAAGAGTGGGTGGTAGTGACTACCGACCACCAGGCACAGGCTACACCCAACACAGTCATTCCCATTCTGTCCTAGGGAAGTAGGGGGAGGGTGTGAAACAGACAACCCATGTCAGGGTGGAGGAATCCAGGGTGCTGAGGGGAAGAGGGGCCCTCATCTCACTAGACAAGACTCTAAAAAGATACTAGGGTTGAACCCAGAGACAGTACTTTGGGAAATGAAAGCAGTCACCTGCAGGGTGACACTGTGGCCTCTGACAGCACCTGCAGGCTCAGACATACCTGCAGCGATGTGCACCTCTGGGAAACTGAGCCCTGGTGAAGGTCTGGTTGGGGAGACCAGCACAGAGGCTGGTCAGAACTCACACTGACTGCCTTTCTCCACAGGACAGCCAGGCTGGACCCCATCCTGCACCCCTGTTTACCACGGGCTGCAGCACCACAGCTGTCCAACTTCTGCCTGCATGCAAGGTGAGGCTCAGAACAGCCATCTGCGGGTACAACACTGGGGACATCAGGAAAGGGCCAGATGTCCAGCATGCACAAGCCAGCCCACCTGTGCGCTTAGATTAGGGCCCAATAATGAGGGGTGCATGGCCTCCAGTCCTGGCCACCTTCTTTCTGCTATGTCCTTGGGCTCTAAGGTAACACACAGATGGGGGCAGGAAACAGAAGGGACACTTCTCCACCTCCTCTGCAAAGCCTGAGGCTGAATTTCTAATAGGTCTCTTTTGAGAGTTCTTGAGAAGAGCAGTAAAGCTCAGATCCTAACCAGGGTGAGTCCTTGGTCTTGACTTCTTGTCCTTATGACCAACACTATGTCTGGGGCCTCTGCCAAGTCCGATGGCCATGACTGGCCAGAAGCTGCCATGACTGCAGGAAACGGCTGTTCTGTAGACAAACTGCGGTGTCAGGGCCCGGAGGCCTCTCCCATCTTCCTACCTTCATCAGCTCTTGAAGTTTGGGGTCGCTGCGGGAGTTCGGATCTACCATCGTCCGCACTTCGTTCTCCTCTTTAAAAAGAAAGAGCATTGAGTGGTGTGGCTGTGCAGGGGACATTCAGCTCATGCAACAGGAAGAGGCAGTTACCCAGCATGGTGTCCTCTGGGTCCAGCTCGAAGGGGATGGGGCTGAGAGGCAGGTTGATGGCGTTCATACCCTCCTCCTGCAGCTCTGACACTGAAAGACAAGGGAGAGCTGGTCATTTTCAGCCGCTGACCACAGGGGGCTTGGATCTGGGCAACACGGGTGTTGGATATTGATACTGAGGGAAAGTCCTGTCAAGGTTAGATTACAGCCGTTACTCAGCCTGCGATTGATTTCTAGCTTCTCCTTGCTAAGAGGATCTAATTATTCTCTTAATCTTACCTCTTCCACCTGTCATTTCCCTGGTTTTCCTAAGAAAAGGAAAGGTCTTGCTGGGCCTGGCGGCATAGGCCTATAACTGCAGCACTCTGGAAGGCTACTGCAGATGGGTTTTAAGTTTGAGCCCAGCCTATGCAATTTAGTGACTTGGTAAAGACCCAGTTAAAAAAATATGCACCAAGGATGAGGCTCTATGCTGAGGCCATGGGGACAATAATCCTCAGTACAGAGAAAAAAATTTATAATCTTGCCAGTACAGAAATCTGCCTCCTCTCAGAGAAGATTCCAGGAGGAACAGCATTAGGGACGGGGTTAGTGACTGGATAAATGAGGTCACCAAGTTCAGGCCGGGCTAAAGTGGGCTTTGCCACCCTCTGTTTGCTTCTGTGCTGGCTTCCCTGGCACCACTCCGGCCTCAAGGCCAGGGACCACATTAGGACTTCTGTCCCAGCCCTGCTGTGAGCTCTCAGGGTTGTGGGACCTGGGCCAGGTGAACTCACCTCTCCAAATCTGTCTCCTTTACTGAAAATGAAGAGTTCCTCCTGCATGACCAGCATCCACTTTCCAAATCCTAGAAATTTACAATTCCATTTTCCTCAAGAAATGTTGAAAAGGGTCAATGACCACTCAATACTGGACAGCCCGCTCTCCCTGGTAAAAAGTCCTCACCACCCACCCCGCTGTGCAGCGCGCACCAGCAGAGTGCTGACCTCGGATTACCTCTCCTGAGAGCCAACTCACAGCCCCTTCTTTTTCACCAATTAAGCACAGAAAGACCATTTTCGCTGAAGGCGTTGGTCACCAAGAGGTTCTTAAGGAGCTAATACAGCAGCTGCCACCAACCTTAATAAAAGCAACGGCCCATCTTTCCATTTAATTTTTTTTTCTTTTTATTGACTCTGGCCTCCCTGATTGCCAGCATAGGTTTGCAAGAACTCTTAAGCACAAGGCAGCCACTTACAAAGAGTTCTTTCATATCAGCAGACTCTATAGCTGCAGTTGGAGAGGGAAGGAGCCTGCCTGAGAAGTGAAAGCAGTCTCTGGTATTCACTTCCTGAGCAGCAAGCCCTTGACAGTCATGCAGGGCAACACCTAGAGACTGTCGGGAATCTCCAAAATTCTTGTCCACAGAATACAGTAGCTCAGTGGTTCCAGAGCCTGCCTTGCAAGCGCAAGTTCCCTAGTTTGATCCCCTAGTTACCACATACAACAACACTGGGCATGGCGACTCACACCTACCAACAATCAGTACCACATACCACAGGGCCGGGCATGGCAGCTCACTCCTGTAATCCCAGCAGGCAGAGGCAGGAGGATTACTGTGAGTTTGAGGCTTGCCTGGGCTACACAGTGAGCTTAGGGCCAGTCTGAAAGTGAGATCCTGTCTAAAAAAAATATATATATATATACATATATATATATATATATATATATATATATATATATACACATATATATATATATATATATGTATATACACACACACACACACACACACACACACACACACACACACACACACTGCAACAATCTAGGAAGGAAAAGACTGCATGTGTTTTCTAGCTAAGTATATCTGTTTCCTTCAGTCTAGCAGATTGCTCTTTTCCAGGCTATTTCTCATAAAGAAATACATTTCTTATTTGAAAACAGGGTCTAAGTTGCTGGTATTGAGCTTGTGATCCTTCTGCCTTGGCCTCCTGCATCACTGGGATGACAGGTGTGCATCGCCCTGCCCAGAGACACACCACTGTGCACGCAATGGGCGGTGGCAATGAAGTTGTGCTTAGTTACAAATGCAATGCTGAGCTCCCAGCTGGGGAAGAAGCTGTGGCTGCTCAGCACCTTCTCTCCTCTACCTCTGCTCTCCCGGAAGGTCTGCGCGGTCCTAGAGAGAAGCTACTAGCCAGCGGTGCTACTTGATTTTCAATGACACCGATACTCAGTTCACTCTTTGTGGTCAGTGCCTACTGTGGTGAACAGGAGTGGTATGCAACGCGTCCTATGTCACAGGACGTTTGCCCAGGTGGTGTGATCGGAGGGAGGCCCATTTATTTAAATGCTGAGGATGTCGTCATTTAAAACTCTCCCCAGACCTGACGCTGAGCTTTAGACTTATAGGCTTTAGCTGCTCATTCAGTACCATCTGGTAAGTGTACTGAGGCCGCAACAGAACCCTCCCGCCTCTAGACAGCACAAAAGCAAACCTGTTGCTGCTCCTTTTACCTCCCAGATGGGACCACGGCTTACATAACGATTCAAGCCTCAAATCCAAGAGGTCAGCAAGTTCTTTTTCCTGACTTTTTGCGTGTAATATATTAGCAAATTTTCTATGTCCTACCTCTAAACTAGGGCCTCTCCCCTTCTATAACCCCCGGCCACCATCTTGGTTTAGATCTCCGGTATGTCTTACCAGAACCACCACCTCTGGAGCTGCCACTTTCTTTTTTTTTTTTAGGTTTTTTGAGACAGGGTCTCGCTTTGTAGTTCAGGCTGGCCCTGAGCTCTGCCTCAAACTCACATCACAGCAATCCTCCTGCCTCTGCCTCCCGAGTGCTGGGATGACAGGCGTGAGCCACCACGCCCGGCACTGTGGTGTGTGGTACTGGTTGCTGCTGGAGTGAGTCTCCACGCCCAGTATTGTATGTGGTTACCGGGGATCAAACCCAGGCCCTTGCGCTTGCAAGACAGGCACGGGAACCACTGAGCTAAATCCCCGGCCCCATGGAGCTGCCACTTTCTCTTGCATTTCCCTCCAATTTGCCCCAGTGTAAACAGGATGTAAATAGTCATACATTCTCCTTCGGTTTTTCATCGCACTCGGAATAAACTCTGACTCCGTACCGTGACTTACAAGACTATCTGTCTGCTTAGCCTTCTGCCTCCCTGCCATGTTTGATTTTCTTGGTAGGCCTCATCACAATTTGAAATTATTATTCCTATATCTGTTATCTATTTCTTCCCACCAGAAGGTAAACTAGGTGAGAGCTGGTACTTGTTCTTATCTTTTGAGATAGGGTTTTGCTATGTAGTGCAGGCTGGCCTTGAACTCACAACCATCCTCCAGCTTTTGCCTCCTGAGTGCTGGAAGATGGGTAGTTTTTACTTTCTGTTCACCATTAGATCCTAAAGAAGCCAGGTGGTACAGTGGTTAGGAGCCAGATGGTCTAGATTCAAATCCATGGCCTGCCACCTACCAGCCACGTGACCCTGGGCAAATTCACCAGCCTCTTGTGACTCAGTCTTCTCATCTGCACAGTGGGAGTGATGATAACACTCTCAACCTCCTAGAGCTGCTCAGGGCATTAAATGAATTAACCTATGCATTTGGAAGGTACCTGGCCAGAACTATGTAAATTTATGCTGCTGCTCTTATAACCAGCTACTATTACTTAAATAATACCTTGAGCAGAGTGCACAGTAGAGAAATATTTGCTGAATAAACTCTCAGACTGTTAATCCCATTCTTTATCAGGTCAGGTTATGTGTAGAGGCAGAATCTGCCAAAGGGGTTGAGAGGATGGAAATGATTTCACCTCACCCCCAGGGAGAAAAACACATTTACTTTTTAGACCAAGCCTGTGTGCATGTGGACAAATCTGGGCAGCGTTTCCAGCTTATGTTGTGTAAGGGAAGAAAAGCTGCATCTGTCCCGAGCCTGTTGGACAGCCAGAGCCAATTTGCAAATATAAAAAAAAGTATTTAAACCTCTCTTAAGTGTGCCGAGAAAAGCAATATTCACAGCCAGGATTCCTGAAGGTGGATCTGAACGGAATCTCCTTTTACATGGAGATCATTGTTAAAAACGTTTTCAGATGAAAGATCTGTAGTGAGAAACCTTCCCTCTACCTCGCCTCTTTAATTCACTCACAGAGACATAACAAACCCAAGAAGAAAGGCTGAGATATGTTTGCAATTGGAAATGTTTTTTCAGGAAATGATTTGGTACAGGAACATCATTCCCATTCCATTAACTGCTGACTCCGAGCCAACTGTTTGTAAAACTGAATATGCAAACTGCCCCCTTCAGGCCTGGCCCCACCCCACGGGACCCCATTAGTGGCCACTTTCCCAAAACAGCCTGCTTGGTTGGGAGGCTTCTTTCTATCAAAGCAGAGCAGAAGCCCTCACCAATCCCCGTGCTCAGACAAAGAGCTGAGACTGAATTTTCTCAGCACAGAATCTGATACGATGTTTATCCCTGCAACTCCTCTCCACATTTAAAACTGAGTCTAAATGTGCAGCCCTCGGTGTCTCGCAGCGCCATTAGTCGTGACTTAATAAACAGCTCAAATGCCTGACGGAAGGTCGGGCTCGGGCAGGAGGGAGACTGCCTCAGCTCTCAAAGCCAGCACTGGCTTTTATTTCCTGATGCTTTTCTGCACAGCAGAAAACACGCACACAGGCTTAGGAGTGTGAAAGGCCAGGATGGAAATGCTGCTTCTATTTTTACAGGACTTGATGTGACTTAACTTCCTGAAACTCGGTGTAAGACAACTCTCCTAACAAAAGCTCAGTGGAGACTGGTATTTTCCTTCCTAGTGTTTGCTCTCACTTTATTTCAGTATATACTCGCCCCTCCTACATCACAGGCGAGATTCTGATTGGCTTACATAATCGAACTCAACTCCTATGGCAATGACTAGCTCAAGCACTGTTGTGTGATACTGCGAGTGGTGACAGAAACATTTTAACAGTTTTTAAAAATAGGTTTGTTTGTTTTTTTTCATTTTAAACAGTGGCCCAAGGAAGAGAAGGCATCTTTTTCCTTCTCATTACTGCGTCAAGATGTTACAAGTAGATCTACTGCAGCCATTTTGTAGTCCTGTGGTAAGTTAGCTAGAGAAGGAAGCTCACACGTTGCAACTGGCAGAGATGAAAGAAGGAAGAGGATTCTTGTCATACTGCTAAGTTACCCCAGGTCTATATGTCTCATTAGAGGAGGTGAAGTAAATTCCCTGTTGTTTAAGAGGAGTGAGTAGCTGTCTTCTGGGAGCTGAAGCCTGGATTTCCGTGACTGATACACAAGGACACCAAGATTATAAAGCTGCCGGGCAAACAGAAGAGGTTACAATGAGAGATACTCTTTCGGAAAGAAGAGGGGAGTTAGGCTCTCTTACACCCCAGGCTAGAGACCCAAGGAGCACCAGAGCAGAAACAGTGTGAAGAGAACAAATGTTTCTAAAAGCATCAAAAAGGTCAATTTCTGCAGCCCCGTAATTTCAGTCATTAACTAATAATAAACATTTAGTAGGTGCTTCCTGTGAAGCAGGCCTCATGCCACATCCAGGGATCCCAGAGACGGGCACTGAGGCCCCTCACAGATGGTCGGAGAGGCGCCCATGAACACAAGGCGTGTCTGCAGCCCAACAGGGGTGCTGGGCCCAGAGAATGTAGGGTGTGTACAGGGGTAAGGATGAAAGAGTGGACACAAAGATAAGGAGGTGAGGTCGAGCGCATGGGGCTTGAATTTAAAAAGAAAATCCTCCCAAACTCCTAGAAATGATAAGCAGTTATACCAGGGGTGCAGGATATATACAAGGTTAATCTACAAAAGCCCACTGACTTCCTGTATATTAGCAATGAATGACTGGAATTTGAAATTAAAGGCACAATATCATTTAAAGCAGCACAATAATGTAATATTTAAGTCTGAATCTAGCAAAATATACTCAGTTTTGATATACAGATGATTATAAAACCTTGAAAAAAGAAATTAAGGAGGATCTAAATGTCAGTTCTTCTCAATTTCATGTACAGATTTCATGCAATCTTAGTCCAAAATCACAGCAAGCTACATGAAAGAATGAAAAGCATCATGGCACAGTAACATATGTGCACCTATGTTTGTAGCTAGATCTTGGAAACAGACCAAATGTTCATCAACTGGAGACTGGATGAAGAAGTTTTTTTTTTTTTTTTTTTAGTAAAATGGAGTATTACTCAGCCATAAAGAATGATAAATTGGAGATATTTATATCTAAATGGATGTACCTTGAGGCCATACTCATAAGTTTTTTTGTGACAGGATCTCGCTTTGTAGTTCAGGCTGGCCCTGAACTCACTACATAGTCCAGGTGAGCCTCAAACTCGCAGCAGTCCTTCTGCCTCTGTCTCCCAACACACTCTAAGTGAAATAAATAGGACACAGATGTGTAAATGCCATCTGAGAAACTGAAGGTGTAAATGAGGTCCAGAATGTATGATAAGTATTGTAAAATATGAAGAAAATGCTCAAAGGGAAAAGGGAAGGGGGGGGGTAGGGGAAAGTAAAGAAGGGAAAGAAAAAAATGACGGTAAAAACAAAAAAATGGAATAAAAAGCTTATGGATATTGGAGTCAGGAGTTGTAGGGAGGGCAGAGGAATGGGAAAAATGCAAATAAGAGGTGCCATGTACAGGTACAAATTCTCAATGGTGAATGTGATCATAATGTATATTTAAAATGTACCAATAAAATCAATGAAGGAAAAAAATCACATCAAGCTATTTAGTTTTATATTTTGACAAACTGATTCTAAATACAACCTTTAAACTCAAAAGAAACTCTGCCTAAGCATAAAGTTATTTCCCATGGGGTACAGGAAAGTAATTCTGATACTGCCGTACAGGTACACAGGAATCGAGCAATTAAATGGACAAGAGATGGTAGGAATCAAGTTTTTCACTGTTTCTCAAGTTTACTGCAGTACAGACACAGGTAACTACACATAGAAATAAGAGATGTGTGTACTTCTTTTTTTTTTTTTAGGTTTTTTTGAGACAGGCTCTCGCTTTGTAGTTCAGGCTGGCCCTGAGCTCAGCCTTAAACTCACATCACAGCAATCCTCCTGCCTCAGCCTCCTGAGTGCTGGGATTACAGGCTTGAGCCACCACGCCCAGCACTGTGCTGTGTGGTACTGGTTGCTGCTGGGCCAAGGCCAGTATTGTATGTGGTTACTGGGGATCGAACTCGGGTCCTGGCACTTGCAAGACAGGCACCGGAACCGCTAAGCTAAATCCCTGGCCCGTGAGATGTGTCTTTTTTATCAGTTAATGCATGTATATGTACACATAAATATATAGAGATATACATTTCTTTGCTATGTTAGCTGACAAGGGCTAAAAGAAATGACTCCCCAAGAGCAATGAACAAACAGAGGGCCAGGTCTTGGTTTCTAATCTAATTCTTTAACAAAAGGAACCATAGTTCCTTGGCAAAATGGTTAATTCTAGGACTGAAGATACAAAGAGACGCCTGGAACCAGAAAGGGAAAAGGAAGAAAAGGAAAGAACGTTAAAGTTGGAACAGTTTCAGCAACACAATGAAGGTGTATTAGATGATAACTTAAAGTATAAAGTATAACTTAAAGATCGATAAATGACTGGATAAATAAGGAAGAAGGAAACAACTCTTCTATATAAAATTCCATATAATTCATGTCAATCTCAGTAATCAAACAAGCATAATGCCTTACTCAGTAAGAATGGGCAATGTATAGTGACTTCCTGTCTTGCAGAGTACTATATGGAAAGGAAGGAAAAAGTGTGATTTGATAGGGGAAAAACATGAGGACCGGTGCTTTAGCCAGGTGATCCACATGTCATGTGGCATGCAGAAGTTGTGTGCCTTAGCTATAACGTGACAAATACGGCACTATTCCTCTGTGATCTTCCTAGACGAATCATAGAAAAACAGACAAATTCCAGTGGGAGAGGATCCTGCAAAATACTTGATCAATATTCAAAACTATCACACCCTAAACAGAACCTGAGAAGATAGGAAACAAAATGTCATGTGGAATCCTAGAACAGAAAAAATAGGTTAGGTAAAAAGTGAAGAAATCTGAATAAATTATGGACTTCAGTTAGTAATAATATTATCAATAATTAGTCATTAATTTTAACAAGTGTATCATGTCCCTGTAAGATATTAATAAGCATGGAAACAGGATGGGACATATGGAAACTCTGCACTGTCTTTGCAAGTTTTCTGTAAATCTAAAACTATGACAAAAACAGTATTAAAAAAATCTACATTTACCATTGCAAAAAAATATATAGTGTTCATGGGGAAAACAGAAGAATCCATGATTTTACGGGACACACGTGTTTCCTTCCATCACCAAGGAGATAGTGGTAATTCATCCATCATTAACTGAGTTCTATAGACACATTTATACAGGACACAAAGGACAGAGATAATTTCAGAGCCCTAAAGTACAGCTGTACTCATTCCCAACTGAGAACTCAAGTTTCCAGGAAGAAAAGTGCATGATTGTCTTTTTAAGAAATTGTTACCAAGGCTGCGAGAGAACACAGAGCTTCCTCAGCACTTAAGGGTGCCTGGCAGGGTCATTTTTGCTTTCTTGGAGGGAGTCCGACTCAGTGGGGAAATCCTCACTGAGGTTCAGTGATCTAAACGATTTCCCCTAAAAGTTTTACCTGTCGATGGTCCCTCGTGGAAGACTTTATGTCAGGAGATTTTGTATTAGTTTTTTACTGCTAAGGCAGACAATCACCAGAAACACTGGTGTTTTAAAATAATACAAATATATTATCGTTATAGATTGCTAGCATAGAAACCCATTATGGGTCACCCTGGGCTAAAGTTGTGATGCCAGCAGGGCTGTGCTCCCTTCTGCAGCATTTTGGGGATCATTCATTTCTTTGCTTTCCTACCTTCAACAGGTTGTCCACAACCTTTGGCTCACAGATCCTTTCTGCCATCTTCACAGCCAGCAATGGCAGCGGGGGAGGCGGGGAGTCAGAGCCTTACAGTGCATCTTTTCTGCCCCACTACTGTGGGTATCCATGTGTCACATGAGGCTCCCCTTAGATCGTCCAAGACACGCTCTCCTACTTTAGAATCTAGTGCTTAGCAACTGAAATTCTTCCTGCAACCTCAAATCCCATTTTTCCACATGAGACCACCTTCACATATCCTGGAAAATAGGGTTGGACATCTTTGGGGGCACCATGATTCTACCTACAATACCTTTTTCCATTCAGAGGACAAGTTCTGTTAATATCCACCATTCCTCACACAATGTGGGTTCACTTCTCCTCCACATGAGATTGCCAAAAGACAAGGCAAAATCCCAACCCCACCCACCCAGTCCTTTAAACAAGAGACATTTATTACTTCTGACAAAAATAATAATTGTTTCAACAACCTCAGTGTATGGCATGGGAACCGATTCTTGGTGGGCTTAGCAGGCTGCCAGGGTCTCACCATTCTCCCATACTAGACACAGCTGTTTGGTCACTAGGGTCTGATTCCCAGTCCTTGGAACAGAGCCAAAAAAAGCAAAAGGAGGCTGGGGTTGTGATGGGAACTGACAGGAGCAGGATCTATAGTCTCAAATCCTACGGTTTCTAAGAGAGTCTTTATTTTGGTCAGTTTTATAGTCTGCACCATGGGAAGGCTACAAGCCAATGGTCCCTGGGCCTCAGGTCTGTTCAGCAAGCATGTGACTCAGGGGTCCTCCAATCGCTATTGAGCACTGAGGATATGGGGGCTCCAGGCAGTTGGGACTATCTGAGTGGACACACTGGTAAAGTCTTAAGCAAGCCAGGGAGTGATCACTGCCCCGCGGCAGAGGTCCAGGGAATGGAGTGGTCTCAAGGTCTGCCCTTCCTTGAGCCGAGGGTGGTGTGCCGTGGTGGGTATATATCAGGGAAAGGCATGGATGTGACTGGAAGAGCCTGAGGGTCGCACAGAACCTGATGTGGCAAGCAGGCCAAATGCATACGAAGTGTAGGGAGAGCAGCTGACCTAGCCAAGGGCAGCCAGTGTGGGACTGGCACCATTCATCTCATGGACTCATAAGCATGCACAGGCATCTCTGGTGTCAGGGCCAGGAGTTCTGAATGCAAAGTCAGACAAGAACCTATCGGCAAGGTTGGCTGGTTCCTGAAAGGGAGCTACCTTTGGTGGCTGGGAAGACATTAAAAAGGTGCTACTTAGGAATTATTTTTGCTTGTTTCATCTAACAAGTTGATTTCCTTCTGGCTTTAAAAGTAAAGCATGCTCATTTCAGAGAACCTCCAAATTACAAAAAAGAAAAGAATCTCACTGCTTAAACTGTTAGCACATTATTTCCATGTTTTATACACTTTTTTTTTTTACTATACTAGCTGCATTCAGTTCTGTTTTTCTTAGGTCACAGACACCTTTATGGCACCAAAAATATCCCTGAGAATGATCTCCTTGCTGTCTCCTGAAGGAGACTCCAAACACTGATTAACCATTTGCAACTGCTGGGCATTTAGGTGGTTTTCAGGTTTGGGGGGAGGTGGCCAAGTGTGGCGGGTGATTGAGGCTTGGGCTGCGGGCCAGCACATAGAGGGTTGTGGGGTCTCTGGGGACAGGCTCGTCTTATGTTTTCTTTCGGGGAGAAGGACACCGACATCTAGTCTCAATCCCTAGAGGCCTGCAGTAGCCATCGCCTTTCCCCATTGCCTCAGTTCAGTGCCACTGGAGAGCGGGGAAGAACTCAGGAGTCAGGCAGAGACTGACAGGAGGGGAAAGAGGCGCATCACCTGGCTGCTCTGCTGTGGGCGCTGAGGCTCATGGCCTCTCTGAGGAACCTGCAGGTCCTGTCTTGAGATGACTTCTCTGTTAGCTGAGGCCACCCTTTTGTACTTAAGGCCTCACTGGGCGTAGGCTGAGGGGGTCTCCAAAGTTAGAGCGAGGTGGGAAAATGGGGCGGGGGGCTGTTAAGGTGGGAGCCCACTTTCTACCACAGAGGGGGAGCCCAGAGAGGCTGGGAAAGGACTGGGGGGGAACAATAACACCTGCTGTGTCTAGCTAGGGGCGGGGTGGCCCCTCCTCCCAGAAGGAAAATCACAGGAGATGAAGTGTGAGTTAAGAGTGTGCTTTTATGAACAAATCCTGGAAGGACACAGCCTCCTCTCCTCCAAAGAGGCAGCAACAAGGACTGGGCTGATTGTGACAGCAGGCCGAGGCTGTTCAAATAGAACCATTTCCTACTCCTGATTCTATGACCACCTGTGCTGGAGATGACCATGACCCGGGGCCTGCCCCCAGCCTCGCCTCGGCCAGTCTGAGAGAATGCCAGGTGGCACTGGGCAGGCAGCTTGCTCTCATCAGAGTCTGACATGGGCTTTCCAAGCTCCTGCTTTACCCTCTGCAATCCAATGGGGACGGGTCTCCCTCCTCTTGGGACTACAGTTGAAGTTGCAGATCTAGCTTACTCCACAATCATGCTTCCTGTCCTCAGGGAAGGTGATGGCCCCTCTGTTGATGGCACAGGCCATGTACTGTTCCAGGAAAGAGTGAACCCTTACCTGGACAGCTCACAGCCATACCCATCTCGAGTCTAGGTGGCTGAGGATGGACTCTGGAAAAGCTCCAGGCAAAAGAGCACTGGAGGAAGCTGGCACTGCCAGGAGGGACCAGGGTGGACTTCGTGGCAAAGGCAGAACCGGCCTTTTTGACGTGAAGCATCTCACTCAGAGTACAAGCAGACACTGGGCGCCTATCTGAAGAATGTCTGCCTCTGCCATTAGTCCGAGTGCCCCAGGGGGTGGAGGCCCTGCCTGCCTCCCAGACAGGACTCACAGCAGTGCTTAACTGTATCTACTGAGCCTGTGGACAGGACGGCTGTGCGGGGCGCTGAGCTCTCTTCCCTTCCTGTCAGTCTCACAGGCAAATCAACAGCTCTTCCAGCTTTTGCATCAGAGCCATAGAGGTTTGGGTTTGGCAAAAGCCAGGACACAGGAGAGCCAAGGCAGCACGAAGGGAAGGACTGGGGCGCCAGGACATTTTTGCTCATCTTACAGACTTTCTCAGAGCTAATACCCAAGTCCTACACAGACCTGGAAATCCATGGCTGTCACTTCGGAAATGGCAAAACCTGCCCATCACTGTGTAGTGCCAAAGGTATACTTTTGCTAAATCAACAATCCATATTGACAGCAAATCTGCACAGGGAACCTATTAAAAGAAATTGTGGTAAATCGCAGATGTTTGAACTGTCTAGCGCTCCGCTGATTGCAGGCCCAGCACTTCCACCGCACCTTCCTTTGTACAACCTGCCATTTGATTCAATTCAGTGGATAATTACTGATCTTGATTGTGTGCAAGGCAATGCGCCGACGGCCTCATTCCAGGCCCCGGGCATAATTTAACTTACAGACAAAAGTAAACAGGCACAGCAGAAGCATGGAGTGGCAAAGGCCACGGGAAACTGCGAAGACCATTTCAAAGAAGATAGCATTATAGCCAGGTGAGCAACAGTGTGACAGCTGGGACCATCCCTCCCTCCGTCCCTCCGTCCTCTCTTCCACTCAGGAAGCAGGTGTGCTGCACCCGGCGGTCCAGGAGATGGGTGAACCCAGCACAGCGCTCCAGGGGGCCCCAGGAGCATAACTTTGCTCACCTGGAAGTGGAAACCAGGAAAAGCTTCTCAAAAGAGGAAGTGCTTTGGTGGCTTTGCAAAGGAGAACCGGGGGTTCACCAGGTGAAAAGCGGCAAGACATACTGAAGTGCTGAAGAGGAGAACATGTGTGGAAAGACGGGCTAGAGGCTGACACAGCTGTGGGACACTGCAACACGTAAGATGAGGTCACGTGTCCGGTCCATACCAAGTAAGGGTTGAATCTCCAAAGCAACAAGAGCCATGGATAAGAAAGCACAAGCTTCTGCACAGCAAAGGAAACCACCAACAGAGCGAAAAGGCAACCAACAGTATGGGAAAGAATCTTTACCAGCTGTTTCTCAGACAAAGGGCTACTATCCAGAATACATAAGGAGCTTACAAAAAACCAGCCCACCCAAATTTAAAAGCCCAATTGAAAAACAGTCATCTGAAATGAACAGACACTTTTCAGAGGAAGAAGTAAGAGCAGCTAAGAAGTATATGAAGAAATG
>PVIR01002833.1:0-96741 GCA_004026965.1 Petromus typicus
GAGAGAGAGAGAGAGAGAAACAGAGGGATGGAGGGAAGGAGGGAGGCAGAGAGAGAAAGAGAGAAGAAAGGTAATACAAATTTAATGCCATTAACTAAAATAAAAGTGTGAGATCATTTCAAATGAAGAAACTAAACTTTGAATGTTACAGTGTTTGGGGGCTTTAACTATCAGATGATCTATATACAGAAAATGAAGTGAAAAGCAAACAGACTGGAGGGGGAAATCAAGGACTGCCACCTAGGGGCACACAGTCACATGGCATTTAGCATTCCCGGAGTTAACAGAGGCACGCTTGGGTTGATGAGCGCGTTAGAAACAACCTGGGAAAGAGGACTGTAGCTTGTATCTGGATGTCCCACCAAAGCCCCATGTAGTCACAGCTGGGGCTCTTTGGAGTGGCTGGATCTAGAGTGTGTGATGATGTGACCAAGGATGTGCTGTCGGGCTTGATTCACAGTGTGATTCTAGGATTACCTGGGTGTGAGTGCCACCTGCCATAAGAGGGAGTAGTTTGGATAGACTAAAGGGACAGGAAAGGGGTCCCTACTTGGCATTTAACACTCGCTATCTGTTCTTTGTTGCTTCTCAGCTGCTGCTGCTCTTCCACTGCCTTGCTGTTTCCTCCCTGCTATGAAGTATCCCTCCTCAGTGATGCCCTCTGTCTGCCGCTCTGCCATGCAGCCATCGAACTAGGGACTGAAATCTCTACAAACTGTGATCCAAATAAACTTCTTCTTGTCTAACTTTAGGTGTCTGCTATTTTGTCTCAGCAGTGAGAAAAATAAGACAAGGATGTCTTACTCTTTGCTATTTTGGATACTCCCAAGTAAAAGCTTTAAAAGCAAGACATTTCAGAGCTTCAAAAGCAAGAACCTGTTGCTCCAGTAATGGCCTATAGTTATTGCTCCAATGAAGGTCTATTCATACACAAGCTTATACAACCTTAACCTGTAATAGTCAATGGTGAACATATGGTGTTATAAGTGCCTATATGAGTATTCAACATGAATATGTTCTTCTGAAAAAAATGTAATGGGATCAAGTACTAGATTTTCATGCAACTTAATAAAATACAAGAAAGATAAAAAGATAAGAGACTTTCTCATCTATATCTTATCATACCCCGCCCTCCAAAAGTTTTTGGTTTTAAAACTATACAAAAGTGCCAGCTAAGTGATATATCAACATATGGCTACAAAAAAATGAACATCACCAAAAATTTAAATCTATTTAAATCAGAGTTTAGTCATTAACTTCTGGATGTTGTCTTATCTTGCATGTCACAGTTTATTCACAAAAGAACAACATTCTCTGAACAATAAATACATGAACAAATGTTCGATATCACTGGGTATTAGAGAGCTGCAAATTAGAACAACACTGAAACTTCATCTAACTCTAGAAAGAATGGCTAATATAAAGAAATGAAATAACAAATATGGGCAAGGCTGCAGGGAAGAAAAAGAACTCTTTCTGCATTATAGGTGGGTATTTAAACTGGTGCAACCACTATGGGAAGAAACATAGAGATTTCACAAAACACTAAAATATGAAATTCCAGTTGACCGAGCTATTTATCTTCTAGATATCTTTCATAAGGAGTTGAAGACTTCATAGTGCAGGGATTTATGAAATCTCATGTTTACAGCAGAATAATTTTAACCTTTGAAGCTGCCTGTGTTTATCAACAGATGAATGGATAACAAAAATGCGCCATTGACATACACTGGAGCACTACTGGGCCACAAACAAGGCTAACCTTGAATCTTGTGCAGGAAAATGATTGCACCTTGAGGCCACATTGTTAGGTGAAATAAATCAGACACTCAAGCTTAAATACTGTGTGGTTGTTCTTATATAAGAAACCCAAAAATATAAATAAAGAAGAAAATAACAAGTAAGGACACAGATTTTGCTCAAATGGGAAGGGACCAAGAGATGGCAGAAGGGAGGAGGAAAGGGAGCAGAAAGGAGTGAAAACACAGGATTAAAATATGGCATGTACATTTACCAATTCCCCACAAGGAATGTAGTCATTAGATAAGAAAAATATGTACTAATAGAAATGGGATTAAAAAAATCAACATTCTCCCTTCTCTTGAGAAGGGAGGGGGAAATTAATTTGATAAAATTGAGCCATACATCAAAAGTATGACTAATGGATTACATAAAATAAAAAATATTTCTGAAAAACATAAAACCTATTTTCTACGCTAAGTTAGTAACACTTTCTAACAATCTAACTTAGAGCTCCCCATTCCTGTCTTCCACTATGTTTTCTCCTCATTCCAGTTTTCATGGTTCTCTTTTCTCCCTGGATTTCCACATTCATCAGGACACACAGGTTCTCAGAGGGAACAAGAGTAATGTTTGTTTCACACTGACCCGCTGGAGTGCAGGAGTGATAAGCAGTCATGGTGAGCAAGTAAAGAGGCTTGAATCCAGCCGCACCACAGACCATCAGGTAGACACAGGTGAGCACTACAGAAATAAATTCCATGACTGGGGACACATACAGTGTTCTGTGTCTTTGAGAAAAAGTCACAGAGGCCGGGTCACCTGGCCAGAGAGAAGAACAAATCCTTTAGAGATGTAGTCAAGATCTAGCTTTCCCTACGACCTCTGTATTTAAAGTGATTGCTAAATCTTGGAAACAACCAAAATGTCCATCAACTGGAGACTGGATTTTAAAAAAAGCTGTGGTTCTTCTATAGAATGGACTATTACTCTGCCATAAAAAATGATGTTTGAATCATTTATACTTAAATGGATGTACCTTGAGGACATCCCCATAAGTGAAATAAATAGGACATAGATGTGTAAATATCATATCTTTTCTCTGGTATGAGAAAATAAAGGTGTAAATGAGTTCTAGAATGTATGTTATATATTGTGAAATAGAAAATACTCAAAGTGAAATGGGGTGAAGGTGGAAAATAATGTGATTACAACAAAAAAGAAAGGAAACAAAAAAGTTTATGTATATAGGGGTGGGGTGGTAGAGTGGGTAGGGCTATGGGATAAAATGAGAATTGAGTTGTGTCATATACTGGTACAAATTCTTATTGTTGAGTGCAATCATGGCATACATATGTAATGTACCAATAAAAATTTCAATTAAAAAAAAAGTACAGAATATGATGATGCCCCACTTCCCCTGTGAGGGTTGTGGACAACTTCCTGTAATTTTCATTTTTATAATTCCACACCTGCAATTTTTGTTCATTGCATGAATTTACAATTTACACTGTTCCTAGGCCTTTGAGAACTGAAGGAGATTTCCCAGTTGTACATTAGTCATGGCCTCACATCACATTTCTGTTTTGAAGGAATTCTTCCCTCAGTGAACCACTGTACACACTCTGAAGGCTGAAGGCAGGGAAGGGCTGAGAAGAGAATAATCGGATATCTGTCTTCACCATTAAGGTTCAATATAGAGGCTTGTACTGGGAGAACTAGTACAGGTGATCATCAAAAGAAATAAAAGAAATTTTGTGACATCTGGAAAATACACTGTGCAGGGGCCATGGTGCAAATTTAAATAGACAAAAGACTTTGAAATTCAGATGAATCGACCATATTTCTGAAACGCCAGAATTCAAGACTGACACAGCCTCTCCTTCTAGATAGACTTTTCCTATATTGGAAATTACCTTGGAAAGTATTCATTTGGGCAAAAAATATCATCCTAATTCCATTCAGAATTGAGAATTTCTTCTTTTTATCCCATTATTTGCTCATTTGAGAAGAATCTATTTTGACTATTTTAAAGTACACTGGGATAATATCCAATTTTCGGCAGATAGAGCAATATGATACTTGTCTTCATTTTGAAAAATTAATTAAAATAGCAAAAGAATGACTCATTTTGGGAAAGATTCTCTAGGAAAGTATGCAGACAGGAGTTTCTTTCAATATAGTGCTTGCTTTAATTAAATGTGAATGTGTAAGAGTGACCTTGTATCTTAAACTCTGTTTCATTTGCTATTTCAACTTTAACCTTTTTACCTCAAGAAGTAAAATCATTCTCCTAGGTCATTTGACAAGAATGTTATGCTCCATTCATTGATATATTTTCAATACTCTTTATATGCTTTACCATGCTAAAGAGAATATTCCTATAATAAAATATATAGATTTATAATTTGTAGATCAAAATTCCTCATATAGGATTATTATTAAATATTAAAATTCTAAAATCACTATGAGAAAAGATACCAAAAGCACATACAAAATTACAACCATCATTTCACTTTAGATGAACACACAAGGGATTACTGCCATAATATATAAAAAGTAAGTAACAGCAAGCAATTCAATGACCAAGTGACTTTCCACAATGGAAATATAGTCAACACTGATAAAGAAATAATACAGGGCCATACAGTGTTATTTTTTGAATTATCAGCAAGGAAAAAGCCTTATAAGATACTGATAAAACCTGTTGCTGAAAGAATAGGAAATGGAGGGCTGGGGATTTAGCTCAGTGCCATAGCACCTGCATGGCAAATGAAGATCCCAGGTTTGATCCCTGGAATCAAAAAAGAAAAAGAAAAAGAAAGAGAGAGAGAAGAAAGAAAGAAAGAAAGAAAGAAAGAAAGAAAGAAAGAAAGAAAGAAAGAAAGAAAGAAAGACATATTAAGAAAGAGGAAAATTCACTATTATAGGTGGATTTATAAATGTAAACCTCTGCACAACTTTGAAGACTTGTCAAAAAAAGCTATATAATTGGTTTGGCTTCTAAGAATATAACTTTCTAATTCAACAATTATTTTTTCCCAGTACCAGGAATCAAAGTTAGGATTTTGCACTTGCCAAGCAGGTGCAGCCACCACTGAGCTAATATCCCCACCCTCAATCAATACATATCTATCTCAAATTTATTAAAAATTTTACATGCATGCAAAAACTGTAAAGATGAATATTTCAGGAGAGTTTAAATTTAAAAAATGGAAATAACCTAATCAACAGAACAAGCTGACAAAATACATAACATATATATTTATATTTACATATACATATACTACATATATTTATTTGTTGGCAGATTATCTATCTACGCAGGTTCCAGAAGAGCCAATCATTTATCTGTTTTATATTTTTGCTTCTCAAACCTAAAAGAATCTGCTCTTCATATGAATATCTTTCAAGTATTCCTCTGTAGAAAAAAATTGGTCAAGTTTTATCCAACCTCCCTGAAGAGAAAATTCTGCTAATTTTGGAAATACTAAAGATAAACAAAGCTCAAGAAAACAGCTTATGCAGAAAACATCTTTTGTTTTTCTGAGGAGCTACCAGGGGAGGTTTGGCTGCTTTAATTCGTATAACTTCCCGAGAACACTGAACTACTCCTGAGTCCTCACAATCTGTTCCCAACGGCAAAGTGGGAGAAGGAAGTGAAAACTGCTTCATGCTCTTCTTTGCCTTTGCGCTCAAAGGGTTATTCAAAAGGAAAGATGTTAACTCAACATTTAAAATTATGTCTGGAAGGCATTTTAGAAAAAAAAAATCTGTAAGAATATCTATGTACTACACTTACCTAGCATTCATAATTAACTATTCCAACTTGTGTACTTTTTTAAAAAACCAAGATAATTTTTCTAAAAATGGTGGGCACTGTTACTGAGGATGCATCAGATAATTTCAAAAGAAACTGACTAATTTTGTTTATCCCAGATCATGTTCTGGTTGTGTGTTCATTATTTCTTTTATTAGCATTATTGTATAAAGACCATCTTAAAATGGACAGTAATAATGGTGTTTGGGCTTCACATTCTCTTGAGAGAATATAACAGTATGTCAGGCAATAAGGGAAACTAAATATTAGAAAGTCAACTGATGGAAGGAAATCAGCAAACATGAGCAGTGGTGTATGATCCACTTTAATAACTGACCTAAATTCCACTCCTGCACACACAGGTTAATTGCTTAAGGCAGACAAAGGGCCAGTTTGGGAAAATGAGGTTAATTAAATTTTGAAAGACTTTTGTCTTTTCTATTTGTAATTTGTCTAAGGCTAGGAGGTGATATTCTTCTATGCAATCTTTAAAAACAATATTATAATATGTAAGGATTAAAAGGGTCTTTTTTTCTTTTTTTAGTTTTTTGAGATAGGGTCTTGCTGTGTAGTTTAGGCTGGTCCTGAACTCAGAAATTCTCCTGCCTCTGCCTCCTGAGTGCCGGGATTACAGATGTGAGCCACCACGCCCAGCACTGCGTATGTGGTTCTGATTGCTGCTGGGTGTGTGTCACCACACCCGGTACTGTTGTATGAGGTTACCGGGGATAGAACCCAGGTCCTTGCACTTGCAAGGCAGGCACCAGAACCACTGAGATAAATCCCCAGCCTATTTTTTATTTCTTAAAAAAAGTAAAATCTAAACTTAAGAACTGTAGGCAGGAGTTATAGTCCTCTTCAGTGAGTTAATTCTGTCTGCTCCTCACTGTGCCATCAAAACACACACATATTGGGAGGATATCCTTCTCCCGCCTCCTTCTGTGGGAAGCAGGATGGGACACAGTTCCATATGAATGAGTTTCTTTTTTACTATGAGTGAGTTTCTGTTAAAATGGCATAATAGGAAGTAGGAGCTCAGGAATGTGAAGGCCACATCTGACCTTAGCAACCTAAAGACTGCACTACCATGTTAAACAAGCATGGCTTTTGCTCTCGTTAAACAATAACAACTAGATAAGGAAGAAACAAACGTGCACTTTCTGCAGTGCAATGGGTTTAGTTCTCGTGGAGGAAATGCAGATGTCAATCTAATATCAACCTGCTGTTCTGAAAATGAGGGTCAGACACAGTTCTACTACCAGGCAGCCTCAGCACCTACCTCAAGGCCAGGACTCACAGGAGACTGAAACATGAAGTTGTAAGTGAAAGAGCAGGCAGAGGCAGAACAATAGGAGAGAAAGACAGGAAAACAATGTTAGTAAAGGAAAACAGTGCATATCACTCAATAATGTCTGATATAGGCACATTTCTGAGGAAAAACTAAATGTTATACTAATTGTAGCTACAAGGACAAAAACAGGAAGCTACTTCCAAAACCAAATGGAACCACAGTGATTCACTCATGCCTGAGGAGATACCGTTTTGAGTTGTGAGAGGGTAGAGGGAAAAGAAATCTACCTGTCATCGTTTTGGTGATGAAAGATGCTTCTTTCACTGGTTGAAAATAAACTGCAGTCAAAATGAAGCATTTTTGACCTTTAAGTGAAAGATTAGATTTTTCCTCATAATAATTCATCCTCTCAATGGGAAAAAAGCAAAAGGTCATCAGAGTAATCAAATGTTACACAGTTCTTAACTTCCTGCAGGCCAGAATAAGCGGATGAGTAATCAGTAAGAGTCAGCTGTTTACAAACCCGAGAACGCCAATGGTAAAAGTTCCAGTAAGACAAAATGTCTACAGTCTGTTCTTTGCTCATGTGAGTCCTGGTGTCTGTCTGATTTCATCCAAAGTTGAAATGTAACTCAAATGTTATTCTGCATTTTGTATTTTAAGAAGTAATAGCAATGAAAAACAAAGCTTGCATGAGCAGATTAGAGTTATCTAATCACTGCTATTGAAGACATTCGGTTTTAAATCTTTCTCTCCTTAGCATCATCAAGATGCTCCAATGGATCATTAGAAATCAAACCAAGACTAAAATATGGCTGACTCTACTTCTCAAAAATAAAACATGAATGTGTTTTTGAGATCTGTCACTTTTTTTCTAACAGTGAATTACTATGAATTGGGAAAATTTTACTTGTTTTTTGAACTTTATGCCTTTTTTGTAATCTACAGGTGACTAGTAGGTCAGACTGTGGGAGCTACATACATTTAGAATGAAGTTCTGTTACAGTGAATCATTTCCCAGGACTATGTACAGTGTTTCTGGGTTGACATGAAGAACATACAGAACTCAGCGTGACCATCACTCACTCGAACTCAGATCCAACTGTTTCTCCAACTTTTATGGAGAAAATTAGAGCCCTGTTTGTGTGAGATGGAAATCAATCCAATCCTTCCACTTCCAAAACTGATACTTCTCTTCCTGTCTCTTGATTCTCATCTAGTCGGGAGTCCTGGAGACTGGTTTCTCTGGGTTCACATTAGAATTCAACTTTAGCTAATTGATATGAGCTTTCCGATATCTGAAGACAGACTATGCACCATGAGTGCCTGCACTGATTTCTTTCAAAGTGTCTTTCCCACAGGATATTCTTAGATTTTCTGAGAAAAAGGGATTCCATTTTTAGGTCATTGTAGGAACACTGATTTCATTATTGCAAGACTTCTGAGACATTTAATGAAGTTTAGTAACTATTTTGATATTTACTAGATAGATGGAGCAGAAAGCATCTCCCAACTTTATTTGAACAAGACTTGTTTATTTGCAGGATATTTTATGGAGTAATGTTTAGAAGGATATCAGGAAATATACAGATAGTCTATTTTTTTTTTTTATCTTGTGAAGTTAGAATCACCAGAAATATCCCTAGAGGATAAAAAAGAAACCTAAATATTTTGTCAGTAGTTTATATAATATTTTACCAGATTTGTGCTTTTATTTTTTTTGTTTTTCCCTTTAAAAATTCATATAAATTATAGTTTGCATTTGTGGTGAAAATTACTGTGAAATACAGTGTTTACTATGTGGAGATGCTATGTATGTCTGAATGCTGTGGCACATTCAACATTCAAAAAATTTATTTTATGTTATTGAATAATATCAGTCCTATAATCTCTTTTAATTGAATAAGAGGACTTTTATAAATTTATTTCTTTATTAATTATTCCAATATACTGTTTCATTTTTTTCTCATATAACCAGTGGCAAAGGACCCCCAGTGACATTATAATTGCTCTTTGGCTAGCTTTTATTTACAACACTTTTACTGAGGTATAATTTACATGGAGTCAAGTGTATAAAGTTTTAGGTGAAAAGCTTCCTAGGGCTCTACCTGTGTCTTCCATGTAACCTCTTTTCCTGATGAGGATCCAGAACACTCCCTGCCCCCTAGAAGCCTCATTCTATTCTCACCTGGTTGGCTTCTCATCACAAGTAACTGTTATTTTGATGTGTATTACCATAAACTGGCTGGGGTTGATTTGAATGTCATACATTGGGTTCATAAGTGTATACTCTTTTAGATCTGATTTCTTTCAGTCTTTTCAGGACTATGTATTCTTGACTTCTATAGTTGCTCACAAGTTCATAAAATTGATATAAACCCAATAAGTACACTTATCTATGATACAATATATTACAAGATCTACTGAATTTTTCTTTTGTTTCTTTTGTTGAGTGGTAATTGTTGGCAAAAAGCAAAACACTTCCTTACTGAGGTGTTTTTTCATCATAAATTGACTACATTTCAGATTTTTTTGGAAGATGGGCTTTTTTTACTAGTGCAAAGACAATTGTTTCCTGTCAAAGTGAGGAACAATAAAGTTTGCCCTGTTATCTATGGTGTAAAATTCTTCTCAACTTAGCAGCACAATAAAAAAATTGAAAGTTCAATTTGTTTGTCCAAATCACAGAATGATGCTTTAATCTGTTTGAAAATCAGATATTTTATTGCCAAAACAAGCAAACTTGGAAAAGAAAACTTCATTTTCTCGTATTGTGAGAGAAAATTTATACACTTAATATCACAGATTTGTAAAGTGGACACTCTAGTGGAATTAATGAGCAATACCACAGGTACATCGGTGATCATTCTCGGAAATGGAAAACTCTGCTTACTCTCTGCAGAAACAGAAAGCTTTCACTTTGCCTGTCTTAATATCTCCCTGACTAGACATTCACTGCAATTTTGGAGCCACAGTTCCTGGCCTCTTGGTAAATCTGCAGCTCTGGGCAAGGCTGAGACGGCATGTGCATGGCACTCCAGGCCTGCGTAGATGGGGGCGGGGCGGTGTTTGCCCCTATGAAAAGCAGACAAGACACAAACAAGGAGCCAAGCCAAAGGGGAGTAGGCAACCTGCACCAGCTGGACCGGTGTTTCCTACTTTCTCAGAAATGGGACAAAAATGAGACTCACAGAGCACAAAGGATCATGTTCTGAAACATGATCTAAAAACTGCTGTGCTAAGTAATGCTATGTCATTATTTCCAAGGGAAATTCTCCTTTAAAGTTGACCCAGAAGACCTTTTCATTGCTATAGTTATTAACATGTTAATTGTATAAATTAATGTGTTTTGCTGCAACATTAACATACACACTTCCTACAGTTTTCACTCAGAAATGTCTTATATGATCATGACTTTGCAAGCATTCTTCACAGAAATGGATAAAATATGGTTTTTAAAATACACATTTAAAAATGAACCTTTAAGCATTCTATGGCAAAATGTTCCATTTATCAATGAAATGCTAATGATTTTCAACATCCTGTACAAAATACAGCTTATAATCAAATGATTCAAATAATTTAATAGCTATTTAATAGTTATTAAATATTTATTCAGCTTATTAAATAAAGCAATTAAATAATTTGATTTAATGCATAAAAATCTATGGTAAATATAGCTATATAACCTACATTATACTTACATATAAATTGTGTGTTTATATTTATACATAACTGATGCCAGATTCTAAGCTATTCTAATGAGAATAGAGATTCTAGATTTAGATTTCTCTTGAGTTGTTAACCAAGTTTTTCAGAAGTTATTCCTGGTAAAACTGAAAAAGAAATCATTAAAACATAATTTTATTTCTTTAAATTATTATTAATGTTTATGTTATAAGCACTTTCTCTCTCTCATATGTAATAGTAAGAATAAATGCTATAGGGCTGGGGATTTAGCTCAATGATTGCAGAGTCTGCCTGGCAAATACAAAGTCTCAAGTTCAATCCCAGGTACCACACACCACAATGCTGGGCATGGTGGCTCATGTCTGTAATATCTGTACTTGGGAGGCAGAGGCAGGAGAATTGCTGAGAATTCAAGGCTAGCCTGGGCTACTTAGTGAATTCAGGGCCAGCCTAAATTACAAAGCAAGATCCTGTTTAAAAAAAAAAAAAAAAGAATAATTGCTATACTATAATGTATAAAAACTCAAATTCACCAAAGAACTTCTGGGCTAAGAAGTTAACATGACAGTTATTTTTAAAAATACATTTTTACTCAAGTATCTTTTGGTTAGAACATCATTTACTCTACATAATAGGATTTCATAGAAAATATGATCACATACATGTAAAATGTATATCTCTACAGATGAATAGCTGTAAAAACATAGTTTTCTAGCTACTAAGAGGAGCTAGGACTCACCTTCCTGAAAAACTTCACTTAGAGAATGACTGACATCATAAGACACACCCCCATGAAAACACCCCATAAAAGTATGAAGTATTCCTATTAATAAAAATTTAACTTCCTCAGAAAAATACATTTATCCATGAGATGTTTTAGAATTAATAGAAAGTGTTATTGTTATTATTCTAATGTGGCTTATTGGTGCATGTTTGAAGAAAATTTGCCTTATACAAGCAATAAGACTTTCATATTTTCATAGAGATGAATTTCAAACTTTCTCCCCAAACAAATATTCAGTTATGCCCCATATCACTCCAGTAATCCACAGAAAACATCCTTTATCTTTGTTTCCAAAACTGACACACAGCCTATGCTGCTCCAGCCCTCTGGCCATGATGCTACCTCCCATGTTTTATCATTTCACTAAACCCAGAGATCAAAGTAAAGGAAGCACTGCTGGATATTTGATGATGCACTGACCGATCCACAGCACAGGGCATGAACAGCCATGAAGGCTGGCCGAGTCCCCCCCCCCCCCAGCATGTGGTCTGACTGACTCTGTTCTCACGGGATAGCACAGATTGCTCCTGCGAGCCGGGACAGACAGGAGGCCGTACCAGAAGGGGCTCATCAGCAGCGCCGGTGGAGAGCTCGGTGGAGGATGTGCGGACAGTGCTGAGCCCAGTGAGCGAAACATTCGAGAGTCGTCTCCGTCTCACACCGCTGCAGTTGTTCGGGATTTTAAACGCACATCTCTTATGGTAATTCAGCCCACATCCTGGAAAGAGAAAATGAATTTCACAACTATTGCTCAACCATAAATTAAAAGTCATTTCACTATTAGTTGGGAACTATGAATTTTTAAAAATACTACCCCTTCTATTT
This sequence comes from Petromus typicus, assembly GCA_004026965.1. Taxonomy (NCBI): domain Eukaryota; kingdom Metazoa; phylum Chordata; class Mammalia; order Rodentia; family Petromuridae; genus Petromus; species Petromus typicus. Next base: position 12,151 of record PVIR01002833.1, read on the forward strand.
TTTTTTTTGAGACTGTTTGAAAATTCACATCTCCTTCTGAGTTTTATCTGATTCCTTCTCCCCACAATCTTTGAATGGGTTTTGAATTCTGATTTTATTAGACAAGTTCAGCAACTATCCTGAGTATCAGTTCTCCAAATGTTTGGCAAGATAATGAACTTGGACTTTCAGGGTTTTAATAACAAAAATCGATGTTAATTATCTAAGTGACTTTTAGCTTCCCAAGTTCAAACGTGAGCGGACACAAAAAGGAGTTGATTTAAGTACTCTTCCTATAACTTGCTTTTTCATGTCATTTTGAACAAATCACTTCACCTTAATTTTCCTATCTACAAAATGAAGAGCATAATAACTATTTTGTACAGTTAAGATAATATGTATAATAGTTGACATGATGGTTTCCACATCATTCATATGCCCCCATGCAGCTGGCAACCAACCATAACTTATGTGTCAGAGAAAGTTTCATAAAATAGAGTTTAATCAGAATTTTATCTAGGTCATGGTCTCTTACGTGATTTCCTCACAGAATAAATTAAAGAACTATGACGAGGTATTTGTAAGTTACATTACTTTGTCAAATTGCTCAGTTCTCCTCAACTCCCATGAGCAAGGGATGTTGGGACGGAGGCTGTAAAGGTTTATCATGGTGTTATAGCATGGAGTGTTGTACAGTTCTGAGAGTTTTTCCTTGGATATGATCAAGCTCTGTAGAAACTCTAATATGTATTGCAGACCACTCAGCTCAGCAGCTGAGTGGTCTTGGGTGGTTTGATTAATCTTCTTCTCATTTCAATGCCTACTACTCTAATTTTTGGTCTGGTTACAATGCAAATTTTGCTTTTGGTTTGTTGCTAAAATGTTCACTACAATACAGGTGAGACATGATATGAGGGAGGGAAATAGAAAAATCCATGGTCCCAGATCTGGACAAATGTGAAAAAGACAGGACATTTTTTAAAATAAAGAAACATGTACCCATATTGTCTAAAAATACCTAGAGGAAACTTGCAAGGGCCAGAAAACACCACCGCAGACATCTCAGTATGAGTGGATCAGTCCAAGATGAGTTTCTTGGGATGAAAACAACATACCTTCACATTTAAGGCCTTGACGCACCAGACCCCACAGCATCTCTCCGCAGTGATCACAGAAAGCTGGCGCTCGGTATGAATGAACAAAGAGAGCATGGGGGCGAATCTGGAAGTCTTCAAATGTAGCAGAAGCTGTAACATCGAAAAAGAAATCGGATGTATCTGTAAGTAATAAGCATGCTAGGGTAACAGGGATGCAGGCATGGGTGGGACTTTCCAGGGAAACTTGGGGAAGACTCAGTGCAATACAGCTCACCCTTGGAAACACCAGACTTCATTCTTTCCACCTCAATTTGCAAATAGTGACATGGCCACCCTTTCTTGCCTCCACTTTCTGTTTCATCAACGTTCATGTCACTTTCAAACACTCAACATGCTCGGAGAAAGCATAAATAGAGGGATATGTCAATGGGAAATACCTGGAATTAGCTAAACTATTTTGATATCTTTCCTTTTCCTAAATGACCCTAAGAGATATTCAGAAATATTAATAAGAAGAAAACACTGGTGGATTGAATTCAGATATATAAAAACAGTGTATTTCAATATGACAGAGAAGAGAGACTAGAAGAGCAGGGATAAGTGGAAGGTATAAGAAATCTGAGCATCCTCCTTTTGAGAAGATTGAGCTGTTGAAACTCTTGGACAATAAAAACAAGTAACAAAACCATGTTCTATGAATAGTGAAGCAATCTCTTCACCAACACGCCAAATAGAAGGACTTTGAACACACACTGTTGAACTGCAGTCAGCTCAAAGAAATACATGTTAGTAAATGATAGGGCACCTTTGGTTGTTTTTGGTTGTTGTTGCTTATTTTATATGGCACTCCTACAGAATATGGAATGTTCTAAGTGCTGATTTCTGCCATGGTATGGAAGTAGTAGCTGTGCTCTGATTTCACATGAATGTAAAACCTGTCCCCATCTGAGAGAATTTTAAAATGAAAATGATTTAAAGAACTGAAAGTGAAAGGCCAGCTCTTCTCTGGATGTGCCAGTGGAGAGCATGGGATCTTGGAAGACCCATGTGTGTGCATGCAGGGGCTGGGAGCTAGGGAGGCACAGCGAAGTGCGAGAATGGGGCCTGGTATCAGAAGAGCCAGGGGATGCTGTGTCTCTACCTGACAGACCCCTCACTTCATCAGCATGAGCCTCAGCCTCTCATACCTGAAAAGAGAAGGTTTGAGCACCAATAACTTCTCCAGTCCCTGAAAGTTCAAACTTCAGCCAATGTTATAACACAGTCATATTCACTTGATTTCATGAAGTTTTATCCCCAGAGGACTCAGAGGAAAGCTACTCTGTCTTCTTTCTCTTCCTTCTCAATTGAAGTAAGATTGGGAATTAGAGTATAATATTTCCCACTGTAAAACAGGCATAGTTTAGGTACCAGTCACTCATTTTGGTGGTTTGGTCAAAATAGGTCTAATTGGTGAAGAGCTAAATTCTTTTCAAATTTGTACACATTCTTGTATAAAATTTTTTCATGAAATAGTAAAGGAAACAGTTACATAATTTACTCCAACATTAACTCTAGTTTCTTCCCTGACCCTCAAAGTCACCCTTCAGGACCAAACAATGGTGACAACGCTATGATGGTAATTAGTCGAGTAATTAATTATTGCAGTTTTCAATATAAGGAACACTGGAATTTGACAATACAAATATCAAGCTGCATTCAGACATTTCTGGAATTAATCAGGAAAAATATAAATAATTAAGCAAAAGATTTTCAATGGCACCCCTCTCCCATTTATGCCGGGTAAATTTGTGTTTCTCATTTTTGAAGGGGATTAGCATTCATAAGCAGTTAGCGCCCTTGACTTATGTTTAAATGTCGTATTTCTAAAGTTCAATTTTAATATTCTCCCATTAATTTTAGAATAATTAAACACATTTTTAAAATGAAACTACCAAGTGTGGTGAGGTTTTACCTCCATTTGAAATCAAAGCACAACATCCATTCATTAGGCGTTTACCTGCTCTGCACCCTGGGGGGAATCAGCCTTAGCCGAGTACACGCCGTCGTCTCGCCTAATCACAAAATTGCACTTCGGAGATAATCACTTAGCACAGGAAAACAAAGTGAGCGCTGTAATTCCATTTCATTTAAGTTTTGGAATCAAAATGGACAGGCAAGAATAGGGATATGGAAATGTCTCCAGATTTGAAGGAGGAAACTATGTATTGCCTGTCAGTCTGTCATAATCAATCAGCCAACTGAAATTAAAATCCTATGACAGGGCAACACACTAACACAATGGGCCCCATAGACCGGCATTTGTGTCTCTCTGATTTGCTCTATTCACAGCCTATTGTTATGCTCCAGTGTGCAGGAGAGGAGAAAATGACATGCTTTCCTTAGTCACTGAGCATTTGAAACAGGTAATTGAGCCCTAAACCCTAATATAATCAGTTCTTTTAAGGTACATTATAAATTGTTGTACAAAATGGAGTAAACTTGCTAGCGGTGCAGAAGAAATGAGGCTTTGGAAGCAAAATAAATAATCTCTGGGGGTCAAAATTATTTGCATGATAAAATAAAATCAGATCTCAGAATTTCAGCATTTTTACTGGTGATTTTGGCTACTTGGGAGACTTTACCTCTGGCAATGAAAAGTTGTGACTGATACAACATGAAGGAACATTTCATGCAATAAAAGATTTTGTACCAAAAAATATAAAAAGAAATTATTTCAGTTTATAACCAAAAATTATTTTTATACACATTTCATATGAACTGTACAGTTTGAATCTCTTCCCTCCAAACAGAGTTAAGAACCGTACTTTCTTTTTGAATTTTTACAAAGAATAAAACCTAGCTTCAATCTGTTTCAGGTATAGGTGTGTGGGGTAGCCAGTGTTGGTGCAATGAACCAATCATTCTGGACCAAAGAAAAATGTTTTGGAGTTTTACAAAGTTCTAAAAGCTTTGTGTGGAAACCTTTATTTTTATTCTTTCTTTCTTTCTTTGTCACCTCTCAACTACAATACTGAAAATAACGTCTGCATACAAGTGCTCCCTACACAAATTCACACACATATTGTGTTAAGATATTTTATGGCTAAAAAACCTGCATCTGTGTCAGATGCAGTGAGCACACTTACAATCTCACCTAATCAGGAGGCTGAGGCAGGAGGACTGCAAGTTTGAGGCCAGCCTGGATAACTCAGCGAGACATTATTTTCAAAATAAAATTTAAAAGGGCTAGAGATGAAGCTCACTAGAGTGCTTGCTCAACATGTGTAATAGGGCAAAAAACAAAATAAAAATATGTCTGCTTTTACCTCCTGTGATACATACACCCATACCCACAAAAACCACTCACACACATACATACACTGAAATCTTTCTTTGTTGTGGAAGAGCGCTCAGTGGCATGAACACTATTTACAATCAGTTGATTGCATTTGTGTACAGTCAAAATTAGAAAGCTCTCTATATTAAACCTCTGATAACTCCTATTCATTGGTCCAGTACTAAAAGCAAACCTCTGAAACAACGTTTCCACAATTTTGCCTGCACATGCAGAGGTCAACCAGCTCTAAAATCTTCGAGTTGATTCACCGCATGTTTAACAAATATAGCTAGAAATTACTGTCATATAATAGATGCTGGAAGTAGGAAAATGACTAAAGAATGGTGATATTGCTGAGGGTTCAGTTTCAAAAGAAGAATGACAATGTCTTAAATAATGATAAAGTACGAAAATAGAGACACAGATGGAGTGGCTGAGGGTGACTGAGTCTACCAGGGAAAGCTTCAGTCTCAGGGACTCACACAGGACCCAGAAAGATAGAGTATCTGTAAAGGCAGCAAATAAGATAACAAAGGAAGAGGCATTTTTATATAGTCTGATTTTATTCCATTACATGTAACTCATAGGACTGTCGCCTATTTCTTCTTGCCTATTGTGACTTCTCTGAACTCCATGTTTGGAGCATGGTGAAGATCTTCAGCAGGAGTGACTTCAAACTGTCCAGGAGAGAAGCCACAGCAATGGTGGCTCCCTGCAACAGCGGCCCCGCTGTGTATGACAGTGCGTGTCAAATCCAGTGCATATGTCTGCACCCCCCAACTCCATTTCCAATTTTACATCTAACCAGAAAAAAACAAAAGGAAACAAAAACATTAACAAGGTGGAGGTATAACAGGGGGAACTTTGCAGGGATGGTAGGATTGATGCCCTGAGTGTATCCTCCCAGAGATGGTAGAAGCCAAAAGAAAATCAAAATATACTTACATATGCTGATTAGGAAGCTCAGAGAGTTCTGGGAAATTCTCGGTGCTTGGCCACGCACTCCAAAGGAGAAAAAAAAGCGAAATTGAAAAGTGATAAGAGGAGTTGTTACTCCAAGTCAGATTGATGGTATGATAATTATGAAATTATCCCACCGAGGAAGACTAGAGGTGGTGACTAGATACACCCGCATGACTGTCAGGACATTTCCCGACAAGTTCCTCTGTAGGGAGGGGCTGTGTCAATCACTCAAGGTCATACTGAATCCAGAAGAACAGCTCTGGCCAGAGACCAGTCCAGACCACGGGAAGAAGGGGAAAAGCTAAAGCTTTGGAAAAGCTACAAGTGAATAAAAGGCTGAGCTCCACAAACACAGACAGAAGTAGATCCAGAGGCCTCAAGTTGAATAATAACAGAGACGAATGATTCAACTGTACTTTCCTTTCTGCCTTTTCTAGAAAAGTGGACCATCTTGAGAGTAAAAACTACACACACAGAAAAAGAAACCTGCTCAAGGACAAAATGAAGTCTAGAATGATAAACAGATTATCTAAAGTGTAAGGATTTAACATGAACTATCTTTAATATAGCCAAATAAAATGACATATGAGAGCACAAAGAGTTGTAATTTTTAGAACATTTAGCTTAAACACTATAACAAATGGTTGAGCTAAGTGAAATTATACGGAAATTCATCTTGAAGGATAAAAAATACTCTAGTAAGAATAGAAAAGTTCAATGGGAAAATAAGGAAGTTTAGCCCTATTTGATGCCAAATATTCTATAAAATAATGACATTTAAAATATGTGGTCATTTTTCAAGAAAGAAATCAATAAGACAAAATTACTAACCAAGAAATCTAGCCTATCTAGCCTATGTATTTATTTAAATATATATAAATATAAAGAGATATATATCAATGGAGAAGGGAAATATCATTTAAAAATAATTAACAATTAGTGACAGCTAATGATGTGGGGAAAATACAATTTAGAATCTCATTCTTCTATTGTGCACTAAAATAAAAAAGTTTATCACATATTCTCCTATCTTGAAACCTGATGTATAAAATATTAAATAAAATTACCACACCATAGAAAATGTAGAAAAAAAATGGAGTACTTGTCAAGTTTCTGGAGAGAAAATGACTAAGTTAGTGAGATAATTAATAAATCTGCAAAGTGCTGGAACCCATTAAATGAGTGATTCAACAAAATGATCATGCAGCAGGACTTATTGGTGGACTTGCCCAAGAGGCACTTAACAATCTGTTTTACTCAGCATAGCTACAATGTACAATAATTATATATTCTCAGTCATAGAACAGCTAATTGTGTTTAATGCTTTTGGGTACATAGGACATAATTACCCACAGTCAAGTACAGATGCTTAGGCATTGTTAGGCACAGGGCATGTGGATATTGAAGCTTATGTTCTATCAGGAAATAAAGAAAGTAAATATTCATCCCTGTACATCAAGAAGAAAATTCTCCTCCCCTTCTCTCGTCTCCATTTTTCTTTTTGGACCAGAAGCAAACACTGGGACAGTAAGAGTGTCTAACAACAGAACTAAAACCTTTCTCAAGAAATACTTTGGGATCCACTAATTGACCCAAGGGAGTTGCTATTAACACAGACCCTTTGCTTCTTCTTCTTCTTGGGAAACTGAGAAAGCAGCTCTATGGCTGCTGCTGAACATTGCTTTAGAAACAGCAAGTCCTCCTGCCAAGGAGAGGCCACTGGAATAGAATGGTGATGACACATACACAATTAGTATTTGTTAAGAAAAGGAGATGTTTATTTAAAAAGGCTGTAAAATGAAACTTGATGCAACTAAAGGAAACGGGTATGAAGTGATGCTCTGAATGCCATCTGTCTACACATGGAGAGGTGGCCAAGAACACTGCCCAACATTCTTGGAGCTCTCACTGTTGCTGATGCTGGATTCCTCATCAGCCTTCACACATCTTTTCTATGGGCTTTGCAAACAGCCCTCATGTCACTTATCTCTACCCCTCCCTTAGCACAGTGCCTCCTTCCCTGGGGAGTTCTCTGAAACACAGATACCCTCATCTGAGATAAACAGCTCTCTTCCATGGCAAATAGCTTCCTACAGCACTGGAGTTATGAAGTGTGTCAGTGTATACAGACAATATTCACTTGTTTATCTGCTCCCCCTTGATACAACAGATTGCCAGACCATCGTGTATATGTTTATGTTACAATGACCTATCATGCTCATGGTGGAAAATATGCCTTTAAAATTCATGGTGTTTACATGTTTAGAAGTTTATACATTTTACTATAGCTTAATAATCCATAAATATAGTATTTTAAGATCAAAACAAAGCCCATCAGAATCATAACTAGATTGCATTTTTTGGACATACATTAAAATGTTTCTCACAATGTCTTCTAGACCTGTACATGCTGGAAGAGATGATGTTTTGGCTCTGATGTCAGGATGGTATTGGTAATAATGAAAAGCATGACCTTGTAAGGGCAGACCTGGGCCTCAGTCCAGGTCACAGCAAATGAGTGACTTTGGGTAAGTGACAGCATCTCCTTGCACCTCAGGGGTCCTTTCCATAAAACTTATTCAAACATACCTGGCTGGCGTAAGGGGAGTTGCAGCACAATCCTTGGGATATTGGTGGAGTCATCATAAAAATTCTGGCCAAATGATTAAGAATATGGGCTGTAAAGTCAGAAAACCCTAAGTTCAAGTCCCAGTTATTATTATTCCTAACAAGTGTTACAATCATCAATACTAAGGGAAGAGAATACTGCCTTTAAGTCTATCACTAATCTATGATAATTAAAAGCTAGGGTTTTAAAAAAATTTTTTTTCGTTTCCTCTACTACATCATAAAATATGTTTCCACTCCAAAGGAAATTGCTTTTCTATCCACTGTTCTGGTGAACACTAATTAAATGGCACAAAGTCCATAGCGCCGTGTCTAGTTCCTTCTTTAAAATAAATCAATTAACAGTTGGGAATTGCCATGTTGAAAGAAGGGTCACCACATCCTGATGTGACTGAATGACAAATGCCACAGCTGGAAAGAGATTAAAGAGCATCTCAGGTCAAGAAAGAACATAAATGATTGCCCCATGTGTCCAACATGGAGAAAAAAAAAAAGAAAATTAAGTAAAAATGTCATGGAGTCCAATTCAGGCTAATGAGTTCAAGCTCCACAGGCACCCTGAATAGAGGGAAAGAAAGGTCAAGTCTGTTTCTTAGAAAGCTCCACCGTGTACGGGAGACTTTCTACCTCTAAAAGGATAATGACCTAATTTACATGAGGAACACCAGCATACAAATTACCCTTTGTGCTTCCTACAAAAGGCTAGTAAGACAAAGACACGTATGGTAGTATTCGTAACTTCTGATAGTCAGCAGGGCCTTTCAGGACAAACAGTATCAGCTCTGCAAATATATTTGCATGTCTGGATGATTGACTGAGATCCTACAGGCTTCTTTAAGTTTCTTAAAGTCTCACTGTACTTTCATAAAGACACGGTTATTTGCGATTTGAGAACAACAAAACTCTTAAAGTCACTTTGTGTAAATCTGCTGGGTAGTCCCGCTTTCAAAGAAGCAGCAGTTCAATGATGGCTGAATTCAGCTTCATGCCACTGACAAAGAGCCTGCTGTGCCTCAAGGTCACAGAGCAGAGAACCGCTACGGAGAGACGCCCCGTTATCTTACTAAGGAACGAAACTGGCTGCTTTGGTCAGTCCGATCCTGCTCATTACAACCTCATCACTTTAGATGTATACAACATTTTATTCTTTTGTCAGACTTCTTGAAGTATAATTTGCACAAAATTAACTCACTCGTGTTTGAGTACAGATTGGCGACGGACATACAACTATGCAACCAAGACCAGAATTGAGATATAGTATATATCTATCTCCATCACTCCATTTTTCTGAGCCCTTTTGTACAGAACCCATTCTCTGCTCGTCTCTTGCATTTGGTCCGCTTTCTGATACGGATTTTGAAAAAAAAATCTAGCTCATCTCAACATAATGCATGTGAGTCATCCTCTTTGCTGTGCGCTCTGAAGTTCAATCCTTTCGCTGTGGAGTGGCGTTCCATTTTGTTGATGTCACAGTTTGTTCCTATCTATTCAAAGCATCAGGCAGTTTAGGATCAGCTGGGAGCTGCAGGATGTGAGGACGAAGAGCGCAGAACAGCGGGCTCCAGTGAGGAGGTGTAGGTGGAAAGAACAGATCAATTCTGATTGCTTCAGGTGGTTCACATCATGGGAGCTTTATCGTTGAAAACGATTTCCTTTCTGTGTGTATGTTGAGGTGGGCCAGCTGGACTTGGGATCTTTGTGCTGAGCTGGAACTCTGGCACATTTTAGAATTAAAGACAGGGTTTCCTTAAGTCAGAAATTGCTGCACTGAGCTCATACTCGCCATCCTTCTGCCTCAGTGTGGAAAAGGACTGAGATCGCAGGTGTGCGCCCCTCCCCGGTTAGGCTAACAGTTCCCCTTGTAAGCACTAACATGAGTCAGGTAATCTGTTTTCAATCCTATTCCCACCCACTGTTTTAAGCTGCAGGCCTCTTCGTACCTCAATTTCTATTCTTCAAAATGATATATTTAGTCACTCAATGAATACTATAGTTGTCACAATTACTTAAATCAGAAAATGTTGAAAAGAACTGGGTGCTATAATGCGGCAGCACAAAATACGGTACAAATGTGTTGCTCACATTTCAACTATCTATCTGCAGATTCATAATAAACATTTTGCACCATTTAAAATACTAAATCAAAATAAATTATGCACCTGAATAAAAACTCCAGCCTATAAAACTTGGAGGAATCCAAGGAGAAAATATGTGTAACCTTGGTTTAATCAAAGGCTTTTTTAGACAGAGAATTAAATGTATGATTTAATTTTTAAAATTGACCAAAAAATAAAACAGAAAAAAGAAACTTTAGGTCACCCAATGACCTGCTGTGGAAACAAAAAGCCATAGTATGAGAGGAAATATTATGAAATTCATTTCTGATACAGGACTTGTATCTTTGATTAATGAAAAACCTCAAAAATATTAAGGAAGCAACTACTGAATAAAACTGAGGCAAAGATTTGAAAATATGAATGATCACAAGAGCAATATAGATGGCAAATGAGAAAGGAAATCTAGTTTGCTGCAGGTTTCATTGTTCATTAGGTTCTGGTACAACAACTAGTGATCATAACCACTTTTAATGATACTTTTTGAGTCATAAAATCATTCTATTCCTTCCATACTTCACTTGTATTTAAGGTGTTTGGAATATAATTCACATAGGATACTCGGGGCTATTTATGGGAGGATTTTTGGGATCTTATACCATATTTCATTTTTGTACCTGAAATCATTACCTTTGGTCCTACATAAAGAAGTATTTTTAAAGGTCAAGTCATCATCAAAAATGTTAGAAAAATATCACAAGTAATTTCAGATTATAATTTCCAAAGGTAATTATATGGGGAAGGCTTTAATTCAGTATGTGCAATGATACTCATTTTTGATTAGCAAAATGTTCTGCAGATGTATGGTATGTGAATCATTTCAAACCCTGCTCACTTACTCATTTTATATACACTTTATTCTTATACAGTAGTGTTGTGCCATATCCAATCTTAGCATTTATTTGAATGCTATCCTTTCTCCTTTTAAAATGATAACAATTTCATTATTATTAAAGGAAACACTGGACTCATTTTATCATCCTGTAAAGTCTGAACCAGTTACCTTGGGAATACAAGGCTGCAGAAAACCAAGGCATAGGGAAAAGGTTTTAAAGAAGAGAAAACGATGTAAATTTTTATCTGAATATGACATTTCCCATGATGATTCCTATTTGCTTAGGTAAGTGTTTCTTCCACATTAGTAGTGTTTTCATGGTGGAATACAGCAGCATGAAGACAGTTTCACTTATAAATGGTGACTAAGAATGAGACACTCCTCAATTCTCAGACTAAGCCCTTTCCTAGGGCAGAGGAAAGTTTCCCCATGCCATCAACTGTGCTGCATGGGTAACACGAAGGCAGAAAGGCTCTTGCTGTCCCACAGTGAAATGGGTTAGGACTGTCATTCTGGGCAGGAATGCTAGACTTCAAAGGGCAGCTTTATTTTTTTCTAGCTATCTGAGTCTCACCACGTTTTCTAATTATCTAGGTCTTAGTTACTGCATCTGTAAAACAAGGGTGATAAATATTATAGTAATTTATCCAGAACTTCTAAAGTATTAAGTACATTTAAAGCACTTCATTGGCATAAAATAACTTTGTCACAATAAGTGTCTGATAATGCTTTGGATATTCATTTCTGTTTTGTATTGCTGCTATATAATTATTATTGATACACTATAGTATTTGTAATGAAATGTGCTATCCACCTTATTCTCTCCATTAATAATTTATTTTAGTTATGTGGAACAGATTCATCATGGCTGAATGGAGGAAGAGTGCCTGGAACAAACAGCAAGTATGATTTAGTGCTGAAGAAAAGTAGCTACTTTGAGATAAAGTCTGAATGGGAGAATAAAGCAAAGATAGTCCAGCTGGACTAAAATCCAGAGTGTGGAGGGTGAGGGATGGGACACTGGGTCAAGCGTGGATCATGGTATCCCATTCTCCCACCCTAGAGCCTTTCATTACACTATTATGGGGAAGGGTTGGGTTGAGGGAAGGAGCACATGAGTCCTGTGACAGTTTGAGAAACCCCAGTGAATCTATCCTTCCCACGGGCCATGGTGAAGTGAGGCAGCTGGAACCCAGAAACTCAAAGAAGCTGAAAACAGAATAGAATGGAACCCACTCAGCATGCACTATTACTCCAGTCCTCAGAGCCTGTAGGTGGCAGGACCAAGGGGAGAGAGAAAGTTTTCCCCGCACACAATTTTAGTAGTAATGAAAGTAACAACAGTAAGCAGCCTATGTTCCTGGATCTAATGAGTGTGTAGTATGTGGAATACTCAGCACCCTACCTAGCATGATCAGAGTCTGCTACAGTAGCAGAGGCCATCCAATGATGCCTGCCTGCGAAGAGCAGAAAGAAGTGAAAATTGGACCTGTCGTCAAAAAACAATGCAGCAAGAGCTCAACTCCTCGGACCCCCGAGAGGGACACAGACCGCTCTCACGGTTTTTGGGGGTGAAGCGGAAGTGCCGGCAATCAGCACCTGGAAGAGTGGCACTGGGCCCTGCCACAAGTAAGAACAACTAGTGAAGGGAAGAAACAGAGTCCTAGATAGGTACCCTCTGATCAATCGACATAATCGGACCACAGTCAGAGCTCCAAACCGGGACGTGAATTAGGAGGGAGCAACAGTCATTAAAGCTTCAAAAGCCAATTGTCTTGAGCACAGGAGGAAATCGTGTGGCTAATCGAAGTCAGACAGTGACACCAGTGCAGAGGGAGATGTGCGGAAGTGTGGAGCTATTACAGTAACAACTCTGTGAAGGTGTTTGTTCTTATTCTACTCTTATTTTGGCAACTGTGGTGATTGTAACCTGACTACTTTGTTAGATTTAGGGTATCATTGTTTTTTGTTTTACTTGTTTCTTTTTCATTTTTCTACATGACTGCTTTCCCTGCAACCCTTGTAGGCCCAGCCCTTTACTCCAGGTGCAAAATAATTCCCAAGTCTGACTTCTTATTAATTTTTTAACCTATCGATGTAACTCTTAACTTCGTGTCTCCCCATCAATATATCTCATTCCTTCTTGTCCAAGTGTCCACACTGCAGTCTGATATAGTTTGTAAGGGGAGTTTACAAAAGGATGAAGTATTAAAATGAATTTTAACATTTACAATTAGTGTATGATTGGCTGTATTGACACTGTTATAACCAGAAAGGATTATTTTCCTACAACATGATACTCAACATAATTAAATTGAAAAGCTTGCTGGGTGAACAATATACCTAGACAAAGCCACACAGACATCACTGAAAAATAGAATCTAACAAAGAAATCCTCGCATCAACAGCAAATTCTCAAGCTACTTGACATCAACCTTCAGTACTTATAAAAGCAAAAAAAAAAATACACATACATAGTGGGAGAGAGAGAGACATGAGAGAGAAAGAGAAAGAAACAGAGAGAGAGAGAGAGAAATAGTGCAGTAAAAATCTTTCAAAGTAGATGCTAGGGGTCTACTGACAGAGAGAAAAGAAGACATTAGGGATGAATATGTACAAAATGATTAAAGAAGTCTAAAGGACTTTCATGAGTTCAAAGTGGACATTACCTAAAAGATGATGGAGCCAACATAAATACTGATCAATCTGCATATGGAAAAAACTTGGAAGACTTAAAAAATTGGAATACTTGATCAAAATATAAAGGGCAAATTCACCCAAGACACAAACTTCATGAAAAAATAACAGGAAGAAATTCTTACATAGAGTTCAAAACTTGCAGAAATGAACAATGTGAAGACTGCATTTCTAAAATTGAGGACAAAATTAACGATGACAATGAATTACTCAGAGAAGCTTTAAAAATGGTAAAAGAATACGAAAACTATATTCCATAGCTACTATGTAATGCTAAGACTAACCTAAGGACAACTCATGTTTGAGGGAAATGAGAAGGCAGCTTAAAAGGAAAATAAAATCAGTGCAGAATTTATATTAGAAAATTTTAAAGTACAAAGAGATATTTCAGCATAAAGGTAAGCAAAGTTTATAACACGCCAATTAACATCTATGAAAAAAGAAGCCTGCCACAGTGTATCTAGGCCAAAATTCCAGATGTCAAACAAAATGAATCTTAAAAGCTGCCAGAGAAAAACTGAAAACAACACATAAAGGTAAACTTATTAGGAATGCAACAGTTTTCTTGACACAAACTTTAAAGGCCAGGAGAGCCTGGAGTGGGTTGTTTCAAACTCTTAACAACAAACAATTTAAATCCATAGCAATGTATCCTGCAAAACACTATCTTTCAAAATTGGTGGAGAAATAAGTACTGTCCCACTACAAAAATACCTTAAGATACACAAGTATGCCAGTATAGCACTCTAAAAAGTACTTAAGAATACCCTAGACCAGTGATGGTGAACTTTGGTATGCCCGTTGCAGTGGGCATGCACATTCCTGTGTTGGCACATGACCCAAGTTTCTCCAACATGTGAATATTGGATATTCAGGTTTAATTGGAATCTTGACACTTTGTGATAAATAAGCTAGTTTGGGGTAACAGTTTTAGGTACCTGATTTCTCAAAGGTTTGCCATCACTGTCCCTATACAGAGACAACAAAGCAAAAAGAATGAGATGAAATGAACATATCAAGCAAGACCAAAAAAAATAAAGTGGGAAAAATACAAGAGTCATCAACAGAAACATGTAATGACAGCAATAAAAAGTAACCTTTAGTAATAACTTTAAGCACAAATGGCCTAACTCCCCAACAAAGAGACACATATTGGCACATGTCATCAAAAAACAGAAGCTAACAATACATCAAACTTGATAATCTCATCAAATCAAAACAGAAATCCATATATACAAATTGAATGCTCCAGAATGCTTAAACTAAGCAGCATTAGAAACTTTACTCTCAGAGAACGTAAATTTCAAGTTAAAATTGATCAGAAGAACCAAAGAACATCAGCATTAGTGAAGGGAGTGTTTCACGAAGAAGAGGTAACAATCCTAAGTATATAAATGCTGAGAACTGGACCAGCTGTATTTTTTGAAAAAGTACTGCTAGACCTAAAAGATCAAACAAATATCAACATAAGAATAATGAATAATTTCAATACTTCACTTTCAAAAAGATACAGGTCCATTACTATACCCAAAGTCAATAATTAAACATTAGAGCTGACTTATACACATGTGAAGCAGGACTTAACGAAAAGCAACTTCACAGCCTTAGACAGTTACTCCCATACATCTCTGGTTGCCTCCTCCCCCACAGCTGTAAGTCCTTTTTCTGACATAGATAAAATTGACAACTATGTCCTGTAAACAAAGTTAATGGCACTCTGCTCTCATATGATTGATCAGACGCTATCTTCTTTCCAGGCTAAGTTACAAAACTGTCTAGCCTTATAAGCTCACTTGCTACATCACTACAAAGACCTCTCCCTTTTGAACAAATGTATAAAACCCACAACTTTTTCTTTCATCATTCTTCCTTTGTATATTAGTCTGTTGAGCTAGTGTTCCCTTAACAATACATACTCCTGTCTCCCAGTGGTCTCTCCATCTCTTTTATCCTGTAACATTTCTAGTGACTACCAAAGGGCCGCAGATGACAGAGTTGCTGTCTCCTTTGCCTGCAGATCTAAGAGGGGCTTGAATTTCAGGAATCCTGAAACCTCTGACATGACCAAGTGAGACTTCAGCTCAGGGAGGGAACTGGCACACTGGCAGCCTAGAGCCACCCCCCTCCCCGCTGCCAGCACAATAGAAAACCTGTTAGAATTCTCTATGATTCTGGAAGAACAGCATGCTACAAACATGGTGATGTTTGGGGGACCAGGAGAAAACCTACCCAGTTAGGACAGGGGGAGGCTGATCACTTCTGTCATGTACTGAGTAATCTGATTTACACTGAGTCACATGAAATCTACAACTCCAAGTGAAACCTACAAGTGGCTCTCAGCAAGAATCAATCTCAAATAACTCCTAGGGGAGGTCTGAAATGAGAATGGCTAGAAAAGGAGAAGTACTGAGGACTCAGACTTAGGAAGAATTTATGAAACCCATACCTAGTTTTATCAAGTAGCCAGACTCAGAGCAAGTTGGGAGAAACTTATGCCCAAGCTAAGAAAGTGGAGTAGAAAAAAATATATGATTATGTCTGAATGAATGAAATAAAGTCTACAAGTCCAGAGAGCTTGATGAAAGTATATAATTATATGAGAGTGTGTGGAGTGAAGTGTGTGAGGCAAGAGTTGCCTGAGCTGAGGACTGGGAGAGAGAGGCAGTCTAACTGGTCAAAAAAACAAAAGTAATTAGGAGAGTAATTTGTGCAGTAATGGACAAAGACATGAGAACTGCTTAGCTTTAGTGCACTAGGGTATATAGCTGAGGCGCTAGAGGCAGGCAAATAGAAAAACAAGGCACCTATGAAACTGAGTGATGAAGTGGCCAGCCCAAATGAGGACCAGAACTGAAAGAACACCTAAGCCGCTGGCTGGTCCACTGGGTAGGCTTGGGTGTGTGAGTGGATGCAAAGCAGAGAGATGTAGGCCCAACTCCAGCTGCTTAGACTAAAGGGACAGAGCATAGAGTCATTTTCTCATTTCAAAGTGCCAGAAAGAACAGAGTGATATAGTGTGAGGGACACTCCTGGCTCTGGGAGCTCCAAGATCAGTGCTTGCTCACTGTCACCAGCCTGGCACAGCCAGCAGGCATCTGAAATCTGGAGCAGCCTGAGGCAGGAGCTAAATAACCAAAGTTGAGAACTTGCAACCACATCCCCCCAGACCTTAGGAGGCTTCACAGGAGGAATCAAATTACAAATTGTAGCTAATGGTCAAATACACTTTTGAGCTGATATTTTTGTTTAATTGGTCTTCTTAAACTGATTCTTGTGCATTCCAAACTCTTGAACTTGTTCTTTATTTTCCTGCTCTCCATTACTTTAAGACAAGAACACTGACTCAAAGTTACTTAGAAGTCTGTTGGCAGCCAGTCATATTTAAAATGTAACAATCTGTGAATAAAATATAGAAAGGAGAAAAGGACAATTTAAAATCCAAGAGGGTGTGGCAAAGTTTGTTACAGAAAGTTTATAGTAAGTGAAATGGAGGAAAATGTTAAGCGGGCTATGAGAGATATACTTTGGGTATGAGAGAATTTTGTATAACAAAATTTTTGTCCTATTAGATAAAATGAGAGCGAAGAACAAGACTGGAAAGCTTCAGTGTATCAAGGAAAAGCTTGTGGAAGTAATTTATCATAGGAAATATGCATGTGTGCTTGTTAGTTTGGTGAAAGTCCATGTTGATCCCTCTTAAAGTTCTTTGTCAGGCCAGGGATTTAGCTCAGTTTTTCCAGTGCCTGCCTGGCAAATGCAAGGTCCCCAGTTAGATCCACAGTACCCACAAACCACAGTTCTAGGTATGCTGATGCATATCTGTAATCCCAGCACTGGGAAGTCAGAGGTTGGAGGATTGCTGTGATTTCAAGGCTTGTCTGGGCTATCTAGTGAGCTCAGGGCCAGCCTGAACTACAAAGCAAGACCCTATCTCAAGAAAAAAAAAGTTGTTTGTTGCTCAAAAGACTCAAAAAAATATGTATAGTTGCTTGTCAGTTTGATGGAACTCAGGTTATTCCTGAAGAAAAAATATTCATGGCAGAATGACTTGGGTCACAGCAGAGTAGATATGTGTTGGGAGCATTTATACATAGATTTGGGGAACAATCATTGCATAATTAAAAATATAACTATGGCTACATAAGGACCAATGTGGTCATACCCAAGAGACAGCTCTGGAATGCAAAAACATAACTTCATTTTGCCTCTGGTCATAAATGAAGCCTCAATGGCCAGCTATTCTGTGGTGTTCAAAGGCAAGATAGCATCAGTTGAAGACATTCTGGTTCCTTGAGAACCCAGTAGTAATACAAAAAAGAAAGGTCTTACCTGCAGAAGTATGAGCCCCTTATCAGATCCGCCATCTCACTTATTGTCTGGGAAATGCTTTTCTTTCTGCCCTTATCAACATCAAATTGGCATCATCATAAGATCAAACATAAGATCACCACTTCCCCCTGAGTTACCTGATGTTACTTTGCATTATTATGTGTTCTCAATAAGTACTGGCTAATAGAGAGAGATTTGTCTTTGCCCAATCTGAGGCATCAACCACTCAGCTTCTTATGCCTTGAAATTATGCAAGTCTCTATTGTCCTTTTTTTCTGTTTGGCTCTCACTGTCCCTCTTTCTAGGCAGTTGGAAGCAACAGATATGAGAAGAAAATCATCAAAACCTACCCCCATAGAATGTGTATTAAAGGACTTTAAAAGAAACCATATGAACATCTATGGAGTAAAGCTACCCACCTAGAGGTTAAAAACTCTAAAATATTTTGGCCCTCATTTGATGTAGGGAGGCTGGCTGGGGAAATGATTAGTAGTGTACATATGGTGACAACCTGGACTGGAGAACAGCCAACAGTTTCAACAACAAAAGAAGGAATAAAACAGGAGGCCAACAAAAGACTCAAAAAAAAAACACCCAGATCTGTTGATAGCATCCTTCAAGAAAAGAAAGACAGAGATCACTAAAGGGCAAGAACAAAGACTTGACCAAAACAGGAACCAAACCAAGTTGGGAGACACCAGTCAACCAAAGATAGATTGAGACTAATGTGTGCAGCATAAAAAACATAGGCATTGGACAAATAAATGTCAAAAAATGATGACAGAGATTATAAAATTCCAAAACTAGAAGACTGCTGCAAAAGGCTGTAACTCCATGAAGGAACTAGATTCTGCATCATTAGTCTGACAAAAACCAAAGGTTTCAAGGACTAGGCCAAACTGGACTCCATCTCCCTAGACCCTGCAGAGCTCATGTTCATAATAAATGTAAGAGGCCAGTCGATCAACTTTATGGTAGAGAGTAAACTGAGTGCTTCAAGATGATGTAATATATTAAGCCATTATCCAAGAAAAATATGATTTTTGTAAGGGCCACTGAGGTTTCAAAACAGAGATGATTTTGCCATCTTAGAGGATATATTATAGAGGAACAAAAAGTTCAACATAAGTTCATTCATCTGCCAAACTGCCCATTTTCCTTATTAGGAAGAAACTAAATTCAAACGCTAAAGGCTCAGATTATCTTTAGTTTGTAAGATGTAACTTTAAACCTGGCTTGACCAAAATTCATAATATTAACCCATACTGTCCTACAGACAGAAAAATAAAAAACTGTATTCAGATAAGTCACAAAAGTTAAGAATAGATGAGCTACAGAGTCTGGCACCCAAAACTTCCAGGGTGTGAGCTGGAGACAACTCATCAGAGCTAACTGGTCATCTAAAGCTAGGAGCAACTCCAGTTAGAAATCACCAATACCTCATTCCCTGGGAAGGCATACAAGACATTCAAGGACATTTAAAGTCGCTTTTAAAGCATGGAATGCTGGTTACATGATAGTCATCTTGGAACACACTGCTCCTGCCACTATGTAAGCCAGGAACTGATGAATACAGACCAATACAGGGCCAATTTGCTGTAAATCAAGCCAATAGCTCAAAACAAATGGACCAACCAGTAGGATACAGATCACTCAAACCAGCTGATCCTGCAACAAGACTAGGCCATCTCCAAAAACAACAGCCCTGCCCTAGTTATCCCCGAAGCTGACTAGTCTAAGCATGGCAGAAGCCTGAGGAAATAGCAGCTTTGCTCTGGTCACTCCAGAAGCTGTCTAGAACACACACGGTCAATGCTCGAGGATCACACAGTCACAATAATAAGATGTTTCTAATCCTTTTTGTTATGATTCTTCCTTGCCTCTTACCCTTACTTGTCAAAAACATTCACTCAGAAGATAGAGATTCTGAAAGGCAGGGACACTATCACTCAACAGATGGCTTTAATCAAGTTTACCTTTGCTCAGTAGGTTGTATTAAGCATCCTTTTAAGACAAAAAATATTAACATTGATGATGATTAACATTGATAAAGATGATGCTCTCTATTAAGCATACTATGAAAAAGCGTCAAAGGAAGAAATAAAACAGGACTTAAAGAAAAACAAGTTCTTCCCAGCCTTAGGGAGTGCCTTTCCCTGTGTGCCTCTCCCCCTCCCTCTTGCGGTTACGGTACAGATAAAATTCACAACTATGTTCTGTAAACAAAGTTTATGACACTCGTATGATTCATCAGACACTCTTTTATTCAGGCTAAAATACAAAACTGTCTGCCTTTCTAAGCTCACTTCCTACATCACTAAAAAGATCCTTTGACCAAATGTATAAAAACTAAAACTTTTCATTGTTCATCACTCTTCCTCTGGATATTTATCTGTTGAGCTAGCGTTCACTTAAATATACTTATTCAACTTTCCCAGTGGTCTCTTCTGTCTTTTATCTCACAACACTTGAACAAATGGATTTAATATCTAGAGTGTTCTTCTCTACTACGACAAAATACATACTCTTCTCAGCTGCATACAAAACTTTCTCCAAGAGAGACCACATACTCATCCTGCTTAAGTAAATACACAGGAATCAAAACCACCCCAAGCATGCTATCTGATCTTTGTGCAGGGATTAGAAATCAATCACAAATGAAATGACAGAAAATTTATAAGTGCCTAAAAACTTAAAACTGAATAATCTATGGGTCACAGAAGAACTGTAGTAAGAAATTAAACAATTCCTGGATCAAATGACAATGTTACTACATTAGTAACATTATGTACCTACTAACACCAGTACAATGTACATAGTACATTATGCCCTATGGGACACAATGAAAGGACTCTTAAGAGGAAAAATTTTGAAGCAAGTGCTCAAATTAGAAAAACGGAAAGAACACAAAGAAATAAGGTAATTATGAACTTCAAGATACTTAAAAAACAACAATCCAAACCCAAACTTACTCCAAGCAGGGAAATTCAAAGATTAGCACAGAAATTAATGAAATTGAGAGAAAAAATACAAAGAAATAATAAGATGAAGAGCTGAATCTTTGAAAGAATAAACAGAATAGATAACCTCTTAGGCAAACTTATCAACAGAAAAGAAGAAAAGAATCCTATCAATGCAATTAAAGATGAAAAAGACAAAAATTGTAACAGGCACCACAGAATAAAAAAGATTGTCATTCACTACTAATAAAAATTATATTCCAATAAACTGGAGAATCATTTAGGAAATATGTATAATTCTTTATAATTCTCCAGTTTATTGGAGTACAATCCCTAGACACACAGGGATTACCAAAACTGAAGAAAGAAGACATAAAAATGTTGAAATAAACCATTAAAAAGCAAAGATATTGAGGCAATTAAAAAAAACTATTAAAAAAAGCTCAGGATTAGATGGGTTCACTGCTGAATTCTAGAAGACTTTCAGAGATGTTACAAGGTAATAATACCAATATTCCTCAAAATCGTTAATTAATTTGAAAAAGAATGACTCCTTCCAAACTCACTCCTGGAAACAAGTTTCACTGTGATTCCAAAACCAAAGACCCAACAAAAAAAGAAAACTGTATCCCAATATCCTTAGCTAAGATAGATAAAAAATGCTCAATGTGATATTAGAAAGTAGAGTGCAATAAATCATCAAAACAATCATTCATCATGACCAAGTAAGTTTTATCCTAAGCATGAAAGGATAGTTCACCATGTGCAAATCAATAAATATAATGTATCATATAAATAGAAGCAAGATCAGAAATCACATGTCAATAGACAGAAAGCTTTTAATACAATTCAAAAACATTCATGATAATACATGTAGAAGAACTTTATCTAAACCTGATGAAAGCCACTTATGCCAAACCAATAGTCAATATCAAATTGAACAAGGAGAAGTTGGAATCTTTTTTCTTTAGAATAGAAAAAAAAAAGAATGTTCATTATCAATAGTCTTGATCAAAATTGTACTTCAAAACTGGGTCAAAGTAACCAAAGGCAAAAATAAATAAATAATAGGAACACATTAAGAAAAAAGAGATCAAGTTATCTCTTTTGCCAATGGTATATCTTTTATATCAAAGATCCAAAAAATTCTACCAAAAGATTTCTAGAACTAATACCCTAATTCAGCAATGTATCAGAATATAAAATTAACACAAAAAATTCATAGATTCACATAAACCAATAAAAACATGCCATAAAAGAAATTAAGGAAATAATACCATTTTTAATCATATCAAAAAATCAAATACTTAGGAATTTATCAAACAAAGGAAGCAAAATTTTTACAATGAAAACTTATATTCTGAAAAAAGAGATTAAGACAACCAAAAATAAAAAGATATTCTATGTTCCTGGCTAGGCAGAGCCAACGTAATTAAAATGGCCACACTTCCAAAACTGGACGCAAAAATTTATGTAATTCCAGTTATAATACTTTATGTATTCCTTACAAAAATAGAAAGAAAACCCTAAGTTTCATATGGAAACAGAAGACCTAGAATACCAAAAGTAATTCTAGGTGATAAGAGTAAAGCAAGAGGTATTAGAGCCTCAAATGTCAAGTTATATTACAAAGCTGTAGTGATTAAAGAACATGATGGTAATGGCACAAAAACCAACATGTAGATCCCCAGAATAGTACTGAAGATCCAGAAACAAAGTCACATTCAGCTACTGATATTTGACAAAGGGGCAAAATCATCAGCAGCAGGTAAACCCCTCATAGCAAATGGTGGTAAGAAAACTCACTCTCACATGCAGAAAATAGCAGCTAGACTCATTTCTGTCTTGCTTATGGATGATTTTAAGCTTCTCTAAAATAAATATGTGGATCTAATCTCCCCCCATGCCAGTATAAGAAATTATGAACATATTAAGACTATTTAAAAAGTTACATAAAGGCAAGTTCACACAAAATCAACAAAATCATCATTCTTTGAGAAAGATCAAGAAAATGCATTCACTTAACAGAGATTTGATAATACATAAAGTATCAGGGAACACTACCCTGAAAAGAAAAAATAAAAAGAAATGGAAAAGAATAACAAAAAATACAAAAAATTAAAACCTAGCCCAGGGGTGCAATAACTTTTATTGGTGACTTGCTAATGTTGATAGAGTTAGCTGAGGGAAAATTTTTGCCTTGGAAACAGCATTTGTTTTTTTAGTTTTTTTTTTTTTTTTTTTTTTTTTTTTTTTTTTTTTTTTGAGACATGTTCTCACTTATAGCTCAGGCTGGACCTGAAGTCACTATGTAGCCCAGCCGAGCTTTGAACTTAGTACTTCTTCTGTCTCTGCCTCCTGAGTTCTGGGATTAGAGACATGAGCGACCACACCCAGCATTGTGGTATGCCCAGTATTGTTGTATGTGGTTACCAAGGATCAAATCTGGGCCCTTGCACTTGCAAGATGGATGCTGGAATCACTGAGCTAAATCCTCAGCCCGGAAATAGCATTTTTAAAACACTCAATATAAAAGGAAATTGAAAAAATCAAATCACACTCTGGAGTCCTACAGTTTTTTTATTTATTTATTTATTTATTTATTTATTTGAGACAGAATTTTGCTTTGTAGTTCAGGCTGGTCCTTAACTCAGCCTCAAACTCAGCAATCCTCCTGCTTCTGCCTCCCAAGTGTGAGGATTCCTGCCATGAGCTACCACACCTGGCACTGTGGTGTGTGGTACTGATTGCTGGTGGGTTGGAGTCACCATGCCTGGCTTTGTTCTGTGTGGTTACTGGGGACAGAACCCAGGTCCTTGTGCTTGTAAGGCAGGCACCAAAACCACTGAGCTAAATCCCCAGCCTATAATATTTTCATAAAACTATTTTTATGAGTATAAGTTTAGAATACATAATAACTACATTCATTGTGAGGAGTTTGTGCAGACACAAAACACATCTTAATCCTTTTCTGTCCTCTTTCCACTTCTTTCTTTCATCCCTCTTCCTCCATATCTCGGTCTCTTTGACTTTTGCAAAAGTTCTGTCTCACCTTTTATTTTGCTTTTTAAATTTATTTATACTTCGGACTCTTCAAATAAGAGAAATCATGTAATACAGAACATGAGTGTCTAATTTATTTCACTTTGAGTTTGAAGGCACGTTCATTTTCCTGCAAATGAATCTTGGACAATTAAGCTATAAATCAACAGTGGGGAGTTTTGGAGAATAACTTAAATCAATCTCAATTGAAATCAAAATACTGGTATTTCAAGTAATCATGGCAACTTCAAAAAGTATCACTTTTCTTCTTCTTCTTCTCCAGTAACTCAGTTTAATTTCCCTTTGTGAGGTGACTGGTTAAAGTTTTCTGACCAATGCTGAATACATTACTAGTACAGGCAGCTCTGGTCCATGCCTCATTCATTTAGAATCATACTAAATATGATTCTGTTGATATGTTAATACATATTAAGTATTTCTAATTACTTAAAAGATGATATCTTTTCTCCCATTTCCTAATGATTTTTCATTTAAAAATGAGCATTTAATTTATGAATAATTGTAGGACACAATATGAAGAATCAGTTTAATATGAGCAATAATGTCAAATTACAGTATCTTATTCCTAGAGTTATTTACTTGCTTATATTGTAAACTCATGGATTCAATTTTTCCAAAGATTTTATTTAGGATTTTTACACTCAAGAAACAAAAGTAAGGTATCACTAAAGTCACATTACATATGAATTCAGATATTCTTGAGTATTTTTGAAAAGTTTTACTAATAACTTTTATTCAGGACAAATTTCTTAATGCCTCTACTTCTTAGTAAAACACTCATCATTGTGCCTGGTGGATAGCAAGGCCTCAAAAAAATTAGCATTCTACTAGTGTATGGGAACTAGAAGTTTCTTTTCTTTATAAAATATTATCTCTTTCAGAGTTTGGCATTAAAATTCCATTAGATCTAGGTAACTAATAAACAAGGTTTATTAAATGGGTGTACTCTGAAAAAATTTCTACCTCAGTATTTTATAAACAGTTCACCCAAGATTACCTGACACAATGTTCTTTTATTTGTACATGAAGTTTCTACTTCATAAAAACATAAAATCAATTTCTACTAAAAGTGTGTATCCATGTATTTCTGTGTCTCAGAAAGTGGGCACTGCAGGAAATTCTTATCACCCAAGTGATACAAACCTTATTAAAATACAGTTTGGTCTTCAAATCAATTTAAGTGGATGTATCATGAAAACAATGGGTTTTCACATAAATATACACACTTAAAAATAAACTTTGAACATATGAGTCATAACATAAATAGCATATATTTAACACAATAATTCATGTCTTAAGTTAAAAAATATTCTTGAAATGATATTAGGTAAGCCTTAAATAATAAAAATCATTGGAGGACCAATCTGCCTATTAAATAACAGATTTAGGTAAATTAAAAGTTTCAGCCACTTTTAAAGACTGGCTGTTAATCATAAGCTGAAATTACAGTAGAATAAGAAATCATCTTTTTAGACTCTAGTACATGTCCTGTATGAATGTTATAAACAAAAAGAGTATAAAACTTAGAAACCAAGCCTGTGCTATATTTATTTTTAAAAGCTGATAAAAAATAAGTCTAAAATGAAAATTTAAAATGAAGAAAGATTTCCTTGATGATATGCAGAGAATAGATTAAACATGTACCATATGGCAATTTTTAGCTCATCTTTCTAAAGTGTGTTGTAAACACATAAGCACAAGTGATTCTGAGCAAAACGTTCCAAAAGGTGATCTGCCTACAGATTATTATATTTACTAAAGCTTTCAAGTCATTTTCCAAAGCCATTGTTCTCAGAACTCACAGATTATATCTGGCCTTCAACAGTTTTTGGCTCCCTCTATATTTGTGGTAACATTCTCTGAATTATTTCAACATTCATCACGATTAAGTCAAAGAAATGCAGCATTGTCTAATATATTTAAAAGAAAGTAGCAGAAGATTCATGGTCAGTTGGCTAGGATTTTATATTCTTATGGAGGACAGATGATAAATGTACTAAGTACAGACAAACTAATTCCAGTAGACTATAACATAGTTTGCTGCTGGATAAGGCAGTGAATTCACTTAGAATTAGCTCATATTCAACCCTGGAATTTCAACTTGAGGTTCTAGAATGCAGGAAGACATAGCTTGGACTTTAAAAAATGCATTAACAAATTTTAGTAAATGTACTATATATGCCAAAGAGCATATATATGGTTTAAAGAGAGTTAATAACCATTTTTCTCTCTCCCTCTCAAGAAAAGGGGAATTTTATTATCTCTAAAGCTGACTTGTGATGCCTTCCTTGGTTGGGTTGGTTAAAAAGTAATGCCAGTGTTTTGGTGCCATATCTGAGCTGGTGTGAAGGAGCTTATAGATTGGACACAGAAAAAACACTGACATAAACATCCAGTAACAGGAATAGAAGAAAAGAAAGGAAAAGCCTCCAACATTCCATTATAAAAATACACAAAGGCAAGTATAACTGAGCTTGTTTGATACATTCCTGAAGCTGTTTTAGTTTAGGGATTTTTTTTTTTTGCACAGTTGAAAAGAATTATTAGAACTACTCATAGAAAAAAATAAGAAAGCCAGGCACATGTGAACAGCAAGTTCATGTTCCAGGCCCACAGCTGAGGTAATGTTATTTAAGAGTGAGGCTGTATCAGTCAGGGAAACACAATGAAGCCAAGAGGTGGAACAAGAGTTCAAGAAATGATTTCCTCAACAGTGCCAGTTGATGAAGTTGACACAGTGCTAGTCTTTTGTACAGAAAGATATAAAGGAAAGAGGTAAGATTTGTGGCTTGTAAGCTAAGAAAGAACTAGATAAAGAAATTGGTTTTAAGATGTGGAAATAGAAGAGAACCAGGAGCACAGTTTCACAGATGGGAAGAAGAAAGCCTTTGAAAGGGATGCATTGTATGATCTGAGAAAACACTTTTAAATATCAGGTCAGTCACAGACCTTTATGAAAGGAAATGAAGGGGCAGAGTTCAGCATATGCAAGTTGAAAAGGAACAAGGTGAGAGGGAGGGAGAGCCAGAGCAAGAGTGCGAGCTGCAGCAGGACAGGCTTCTTCCTGCCTCTAGAATGTCAGAATAATATGATATATTTAAGCTTTTCTTATCCACAGAACATTAACATCTTTGGGTCATAAAAACAAGAGTAAAATGTTCTTATAGTTTAGCTTCTGAGGCAGCCGATAATTAGTCTTCCAGTACCTACAGTAAGCTCAGAGCAGTGTTGAGACATTTGCCCCCTCTGTCTGTCTGTCCGTATGTCTGTCTCTGCCACCCCACCCCCATGCCCTTAAGAGAAGAAACAAAAGTAAATGCATATTTCCCATTCAACTTCCAAAGTAGCTAGGTATTCCTGAGTCTCTTTTATATCTCTTTTCTGCAAACTGGCCCTCCCAGGTACAGGAGTCCTTGACCTGGCTCAGCTTTTAAACAATCTGAGCTTTAAACTAAGGACAGATGTCTGCACAAACCCACAAGCTTTAAACTTTATTTAACTGTTCTGAGTTGAAGTATATGAGATTTTTTTACACTCTCCTGGATTATTAGGATTGAGAAGCATTGATCAATACTGACTTATTTCCATAGATTTCCAAAAATCAATAAATGATAGGGACTTGGGATTTGCCCCAGTTCGTTATTGTTCAAAGTAGTAAAGGAGACTTTGAAAGTAAGACGTGGGCTCTACTCATAATTTGCTAGGAAGGAAAATTAAACAATGCTCTGGTTGACAATTTTAAGAACAGCAAAGATGTATATGACTCAAAGATGAATTGCGAAGAACAGTCATGAACACTGCCAGAGCAAAAACCACAGGCGTGGACATGAGCCTCAGCCAATGAAGATGCATCTACCTAGAGTAAAATTTTTCAATGTCTCCTGCTTACTGACTAGTGTTGGCCTGTGAGTAAAATACCTCTACCTTCTATAGGCAACACTGAGAGCATCTCACATTAAAAATGGGCCAAACCAGAGCATGTCTGTGGAAAAATGTCCTGACATCTCTACATTACTTACCTGCTAAGATATCCAAGGAAGAGAAGAGAAGCCATGGATGTTTCTAACATATACCTGTAAACAGATCTTTGCCCTTTGCCAACATGGAATGAATGATGAAGTAAGATAGCAGAGAGTCTGTTGGTATCACTACAGTGCTAGTCTACTAAAAACTTCCCCTATGGAGAGCCAGTACTTCACCCTAAATCCTAGTGAGACTGATCATATCTAGAATCAAGAAGTGAGCTTGTTAGATGAGAATCACTGAACTCTAATCCAGGGGGCCTAGTTGGTGTCTGTTTTCTATCCATCTCTTTAATAGGAACTCTTGAGCTCTGAATTTGGCACATCTTAGGGATATTCCGACCTCAAGAACCAGCCACCCTAGCTTTGAGCTGATAGTCTCTGGGAGGCACCAAGGCCAAGATTTTAAAAAAACTTGGGCACTTTGCTCTGCTCCCCAGATGAAATTGCAAAATAATTAATTGATCAGTTTCTAAGAGACTATGTGGTCCTGAAATTGGGTGGAGAAATCAACCACCAAGGTAAGAATAAGGGTAAAGTGTCATGCCTTCTCTGTTTTCCTTCCTTGCAGCTTACAAGGTGACAGGTAATGACAGACTTTCATTGTAAACTAAGGTGTTGTGGAAGTTGACAGCTCAGAATGGTACAAATTCAACACAAAATAACCACAGCCATCTTGAATTATAACCAACCAGAAATGACTCACAATAACACTCATCTGTTTTTTTCTGCATAGTTTCTCACCAAACCACAAATAGAGGGAACTATTAGGGTGTATTGGAGCTTTACAACTGAGTCCTGACCCCAGGCATGTGGCAGACTCTTTGATATTAACTTAAGATAAAGCAGGCCCATTCTGGCTGGGATGAGCCCCAGACTGCAAGGATCCACTTGGGTTTGACAATGCATACTTCCTTCAGTAGTATGTTTCCTCAGTAAACGGCACTCTGTAAACCTAGAGCTGGGTGCTTTGCTTTATTCAGTTTCACAGCATCTTGAGGCTGGCCCTCAGATGCTCAACTGGCTGTTCACCGACATCCAAAGCTACAAGAGCCACTGTTATCTGGCAAAGGTGGCAGAGGTGCAAGTATGAATGTGGCAAGTCATAGCCAATCACACAGGCTTGGGCTCCAGAGATCTGGGCACAAGCCCTGGCCCTTCTGCTAGGTAACCTTAGGTAAGACTTCTAAAAAGGGAGCTGAAAATAATAATGGGACCTAACTGGCTTTGAGGCCGGAGTGAGCTGTTAAAACAGAGCCTAGAAACCAGTAAACATGAAGTATCAGCCATTTTTTGCTATTATAGTTCACACCTTATTTCTTTCTCTTTCCTTTCTTTCCTTTTTTCCTAACTTATTTTTTGTGTGTGGATGTGATCATGTGTATATGCGGATGCACCATTATACTAAAGTTTGCCAAAGGAAACTGAACCAAAGATCATTACATTATGCTACATCTCCACTCCTGTTTCATTTTTTTTATTTTGAGGTAGGGTCACCCCAAAAATCAAATTTCAAACTTCATACAAACTTTCTAGGAATATCCACCCAGGCTTTTGAAAAGGAAAGTGCATTCCCGTTTTTCAATACTAGTACAAACCCTTAATGGTGAATGTAATCATAATGTATATATAAACTATACTTATAAAATGAAATAAAAGAATAAGAACCAAATCATGACATTTGCCATAATGTAGATGAAACCAGAGAGGATTCTGTTAAGTAAATTAGTAAAATAAACCAGTACAGAAAAACAAGTACCACATGTTCTCCCTTATAGGCAGAAGCTAAGAGATAAGATTGGCCTGAACGTGGAATGATGATGACTTGAGCTAGGGAAGGATAGGAGGTAGTATTTGGATAAACAAGAGCTGTATTTAATTAGTACATGATGTATTCACAATTTGAAATACCAAACTAGTTCCTATTAATATGTGCAGTTAATGAATGTTAATCAAACAAAAATGAAAATATTTTAATAAAGGGAAAAGGTAACCTAAGCAGGAAGGAGAGCATCTATGGATTTACTGGAAATGTAGACTCCCCAGATATTCACTCTCCCTTTCCACCCACCCTTCCTCAGAGATCTAGGTCAGCAAGACAGCCAGCCATGAGGTTTGGATGCACATAAGGCCCGGGATTTGGGGACTGATAATCTTTGGACCTTGCATTTATTCTTAAAATGTTACAGTGAACCAAGAGTCAAAGTCTTAAGAATGAAAAATGTGGATGATTCTAGTCAATTCTGGCTTTGAAAATCAAAGAGGCCTTCGACCAAGGAATGTAGACAGGCTCTTGAACTGGGAAAGGCAAGAACACAGTCTCCCCCGGAGCGTTCCGAAAGGAATGTAGCCAGCATGATGCCTTAGGTTTAACTTAAAAAGAATTAAAGTCTGACCTCAGGATCATAAGTTAAACTTGTGTTCAACCAATAAATGTGTGATAATTTTTAAAGCAGCAATTGAAGTGATATTCTACAGTATACTAGCATTTGGGGACAAATGTTCACTACAAATGAAATATTAATTCTTCTTAATTATCTGTTGTCTTATATAATTTCTGGTTTTCAAAAATGAGGAAGTTAAGATATAAAGAAAAATATCTCCCAAGTTTACTTAACTACCACCTGGAATTTTTCTACAATAAAACTTAGTTTTCTGGTGCTAATTTCAAGTTGACTTCTTGACCAGTTGTATCTTCTCATGAAAATGAGAATACACAGTGAGCTAAATCTCTTAAGAAATGAAAGAAGGCAGATTCTTGGAAAATTTATTCTGCTTCTGAGTCACCAGAGGTTTGTTACATTTACACACATCCACAAGAGAGATGAACAATATCACCACACTGCATGCAGAAGTGACAGAGTCAGCTGGCTTGTGTGACAGCTTAAAGAGTGTCCACACAGGATCCTCCCCACTTTCCCACACTGGTAATATGCATCTAAAAGGATCTTCTTGCACTCTGAAGATTAGCAACACAGGAGAGACATTAAGTAAGCCAAAATTATTAGGAGGGCATATACTTATCTAATAATTATACATATAAGTATCATAAAGAATAAGAAAAACATTCTGAGAAATACTTCCCTTTTGTCCTTGTTACAGTGCCCATGTGAAAGCCAAACCTGCCCTCATGGATCGTAGTTTTCCATCTATAGTTCTGATTAAAACCGGCAATTTATATTCAAGAATTCTCCTAATGAATGACAAAGTGCTTTTAAAAGCATTATTGCAAGCCGACAGGATGCTGAGAAAATGAGCAGTTAAGCTTTCCGAACTGTGGAGTGCAGACGGTAATTCTCCATTACACACCAATGACATTTTCTGTACGAAAAGAACTGCATTGACTCTAAAGATAAAGAACGAAGGAAAGTGAGGACTAGCAAGGGGCCATGGGTGAGGGTACATAATCTGCTATCCACCGGATCGTGCAATGTGTTTGTGTGTGCTAATATTCATGGCATTAAGAATGTAGGTGGGTAATATGACTTACCATTGTCTACTGTACTAGCTTAGCTAGAAATGTAAATGTCATATCTAGAAAAATAAACATGGTTTGGTGATAATTATGTACTTAATTATTTAGCATCAGTTAGAGTGAGAATAATGAACTATGCACCCTGGTGGAAAAAGATACAAATCGGAAGATTTGCTTTAACCTCTCTCTCAAAGATTTTCTTTATAGCCTCCCTGTGCCTGAGAGGATAAACGGGGTTCAATCTCAATAAAATAATTTTATCTCTATCTGTAACTTTCGCATATTCTGAAAAATTACCTCATATATTTTATTTACTTAATAGAAGATGAATTTCCCTGAGATACTACATCCACTCATAGCCTTTTCTTGCTTCCACAAATGTTTTTATGTTCCTCACCATGTTATTCATTCAAAAAATATGTTTTTGAGTAGCAATTACATGATAGACACAGTCTTGCTAAGTGGGCAGGGAACAGTAGGGTTGGAGACTGTAAGAGAAGTAAGATATGGTTCAAGTACTCATCAGGTTTATGATCAAACAGAAGATCTAAAATGAAGAAGGACACAACTACAGGTAGAATGTGACAAACAATGTAAGAGTGGAGGGGGCACTTCATGAAGAGCTGAGGATCTCAGTTAGGTCTTGCAGGGAGGTGTGAAGTTTAAAATGTGATGCTGGGACAGGACAGGCATTCTAGACAGAGACAAGTATCCAGAACCAGGAGCTAAGGAGCCATCCTGGGAGTGGCAATGGGTCAGCTGGCTGGATCCTGGAATAACCAAGGGCTTCATACAGAAGTGTACAGGAAACTTTGAAAGTAAGTCAAATCTTGCATAGAGAATCTTGGAGGCCTACTTGCAGGAACTGTATTCATGATTCAGCAGATCATGACCAGGGAAGCACTATAAGATCAGGAGTGAGATGGATCCAGACCACAACCAGGTGTTTGCAAGACAGACACTCAGGATATAATGCAGACAGAGTGTACCACGGAAGAACAGCAATGGTGCTGAAAATGAGCCATGGGGATTTCCATATGGCGCTACTGCAGGAGCAAGAGGAAAAAAATAAATGCCAGTACATGAAAACTATTGCCATGAGAAGCAACACAGAAAAGTAGTCAGTGGTACTTCTGAGCCCTCCCAACTGACTGGAGGCCACTGAGTATTACTGTTTATGACAGACCACCAGCAGGAGCTGTCAGTTTAGCAGAAGGTATGATGGGTTTTGTTCTAGATATGTTGGGTTCAACAGCCAATGGAATATCTAAGCAGAAATATCTGCTAGATGGTTACCAATGTACTTAACGACCGAGAATACAGGAAAGAGAGATTCAAGAAGTCACTGGAGAGTTAGTTCTTAAATCAATGATGCAAAATGTGACCAATAATAAAAGTAAAGAGACTACAGGGAGTTTTTTCAAGGAATAGAAGAAGACAGGAATTCATGGAAAGACAAAAGAGAAGTATATCCAAACAGAAAGTCTTAAAAACGCTATGAAATCTCAAAAGATGATTCTTATGTAGAATGTGAAGTGAGCAACAATAAGCAACATTTATTATGCATGTAGCATGTATCAAACTCTATGTTAAACACTTTAGATCTATGATTTCACTTACTCCTCACTCAAAATACAGCAAAGTCTAATGTTATTATCATCAACTAACATATGAGAAATCTAAAGCTTTAAAATTTAAGGAAGTTGTACATGGGCTTATTTATTAGCACTGTCTGTATTTCCTTAACTGAAATATCCTCCATACTCTTCCAAGCCAGCCTACAGAGAGCAGTCCACAAATTTCTAGAAGGTCTCCCTAGTCTATTCAAATCTTCTCTCTAGAATAATTATAGCACTTTGACTTCAAGATACAGGTGATCACTTAACTGAATATAACGCCTTATGATACATCAACAATACAAGAGCACTGTTCACTCAACAGTTAAGTAGCTGTGGTTCCTTCCGAGAATTTTTCAGCCTTTTCTCTTTCTTCTCTAATTTGATGCTGTCAAGAAGTGAAAAGTACCCAGTGAGGAAGTATTTGTTCTGAATCAACCCCTATCTGCAAACTCTAAAATAAGTCAGGGTTGCACAGAGGGTAAAGCAGGCAGATGTCATCATGGGAACTTGCCTTGGACAGAAGACAGGACAGCAAATCTAGACACCTGAGCAGTGGCATTTCAATACATAAAAAGCCCCTAAGCATGAAGAGGATGTTGTAAACTCTATCAAGCAAGGGGAGAGCCTCATTCAATTCTGGTTTGACCTTGTTCGAGGTAACTTTAATTAAACTGAACAGATATGGATGTTTACAATGTTCAGTTGTGCAACATCTACTCTAATATATCTCCTGATAAAAATGATAAATCTTCGAAGGCAGTTGCATTCCTCATGGAGGTTAGTTTAATATTTTAGAAAAATGAGCAAGTTTATCACAAAGATGCATCTTTATCCTGTGTGTGTGTGCATGTGTGTGTGTGTGCATGCATGCACACTTACAACAGTCTTTTCCATGCAACACTGGACCAGCTAACTGTAACTCAAGTTCAGATGTTTATGCCTAGGGAGAAAATATTCTATTTTGGATTGTATAGCTCTCATCAGCATTTAGTTTTAGAAATAGAAACCTTTTTAACTCAGAATTTCTAACAGTAAGACAGATTCTCATTTTGATGATGACAGCTGATTTGGGGGAAATGTTTATTTCCATTTTAAAGTCTTCAAAAATGCACATATAATAACTTTCCGTAGTAACGATATTATATATGGGGAGACACGAGCAGTTTTGGATTTGGTTTGTACAAACCCCAAGTTCTTACTTTTCTTTGATAGTTTTATAAAACAGGCTGAGGTGATCCTATCTCACTGAGAGGTGGAAGGGACTATTCTCTTCCTCCTCAATTGCATGTTTGGTTTTTGTGCTTCATGGCACAGTTCAGCTGGAGATGCACTTGCTTGGTGCACTTGCTGTGCCTGGATAGATGAGGAGGCAGCAGGATTCTCACACAAGGTCTGGGACAGAATCATTCAGATGCAGGATTACACAATGTGTGGCCAGTTTGAGAAGGTTGGGGGCTTCTGGCTGGTGCTCTGGCATGCTACCCCATAGCCTCTGTCTGTTCTGTGTGACTTCAGTGCTTTACAGGTTTCTTCATGCTCAGTATGTCACATGCACCTGGTCCTGGAGGCTCACTGAAGGTGGACAGGATGGACAGTGGTCATAGTACAGAGCTCTCTCACTGTGGACTGTTGACCATACACCAGTTTCATCCTAGATCTTTCTTCTGCTTTGTTCTGAAGCTCAGCCTCTACAGAATGGCTGTGAATACCCACACGATGAAACTTACTTTCCTTTTTTATTCACTAAGTGTATTAGTGCATTTTAGTTATACATTATGATCACATCCATTTCTGGGAATTTGTACCTGTACATGATAAATCTCGGTTCTTGTTTCTTCCTCATTCCCCTGTCCTCCCTTCCACCCACCACCTCTTGTTTTTTCTGTTTCTTGAGGACTTGGCCACTGTCTGAAGTATAATTTTTCTCATAAAATGAACTTCGGGCAAAAACTAACATCAGAACAGAAAACTTACACAGTCTTCCATCTTACAAAGCTCATTATATTACTTTACAAAGATTTATAAGCAGAAGTGAAGTTCCCAAACTTATTTTACTGAAGCCCCATTGAAATCCAGGATCTTTGGATAAGAGAATGGATTGTCTGAGATCAGAAATGAAGAGAAGTCAAGGAAAGGGGGACAAAGTACACACCCATCTCTTCATAATATGTCTCTCCAATATTACCAGGAGCTCTAAGACTTTTGCTCCCTCTCAAGGGCCACAGGGTGAGGCCATGGTCACGGAGGCCCCAGCACAAGGTAGAAATGATGCCCCTAGCAGGAATGATCCTCGAATGCTGCAAGTCCTTTCTCAGGCTGGAGAAGCTGTTTCTTCAGGTGCCATAAGTACTGTGACAAACCATGTAGCACTTCATACATATCTAAATACCAGAATTCTCCCTGTCGTATATCTATTTGTGTGTCTTTGGATGCTGATCATAATCCATGATCCATATTAAGTACTTAGGAGTCTACTTCACAAGTGACCACATTTGGGGCAATTCACCCCCACCTGCTGCTCAACATCTGCCACTGAATTAGTAGACAAACACATCACTAAGTCCCCACAAGCATGTGCACTTTCCTATCCACTTGCACTCCTCAAAATCATAACATATCCATAATGTGATATCATCTAACTAATGTAAGCCCAAGACTTATATTAGTTTCCTGTTGCTTATGGTATCAGCAAGCTAGTGGCTCATAATAACAAACATCTATTATCTAATAGTCCTACAAGTCAGAAGTCCA
Organism: Petromus typicus; assembly: GCA_004026965.1. NCBI lineage: Eukaryota > Metazoa > Chordata > Mammalia > Rodentia > Petromuridae > Petromus > Petromus typicus. The sequence continues at coordinate 48,002 of PVIR01002833.1, forward strand.
ATAGGTCCCCATGGGCTGAAATCAACCTGCCAGCAGACTGCATTCTTCTTGAAATGTTGAGGACAGAATCCTTTTCCTTTCCTTTCCAGTTTTGCACTTTTTGGCTCATGGCCTGTTTTTCCATTTCTCAATTGTATAACAGGCCAAATCCACTTCATGTTGTTATCTCTCATTCTTTCTTCTCTACCTACAATGTCTACATGTAAGGACCCTTGTAGTTATTTGGGGCCTACAAAGCTAACCAAAATTAGCTATTTAGCAACAGAGATTGCATGTGTCCTTTCCACTCTTTTTCTGTCTGTCCCTATATATTCACAGAGTAACAGAAGAAGTACTATTCTGTTTATCATACTATATGAGAAGGTAGTTAGGAAGGAGTATGGGCTTTCCAAGGTCCAGGATAATTAAATGAGAATAATTAAATTACTTGCCCATGGCATAGGTATGGGCAATTGCAAAGCTTGTAACCTAAATGAAACGATGTCCTAGACAGGTACCGCCACTCTAAACACTTCTGTTTCTTAAAATTGTAAAAGCAGATTTGTCCTTCTTCTTTACTGTAATATATTCAAAATCAAACTCTTTAAATTTTTCTTAAAACTTGTTTCTATTCTGAAAGTTCTTATTTTAAATCTGGCAAATTGACCATACCCTAACTCATGGTTGTCCCTTTTGTTTTTTTTCCCTTTATTTCTTCACCTACTTCAAAACTAAATCTTACTCTAAAAAACATTGTCCAATTCTAATTGGAAATTCTAATTTTCTCCAGTTCTACTGCTGTGTTTAAAACCACCATAATTTTTGGCTGGGATTTCTGTTCTCTCATCCTTTCTTTTTTTTTTTTCAGTATCCATTCTTACCTCCTTCCTCAATCTCTTCTCAGTGTTGTAGCGAGAGTGAGCTCAGCATGTCACCTTTTCTACAACCTCACACCTGCTGATCTGTTTAACTCCGTATCACGCTTCTGATCTCCTTCGTCCTGCATCATTGAAATACTTCCATTTCGTGACATTCATTTCCCATCCCTTCCTTCTAATTTTGCTAGACTCTGTTTAATCTTCAGTTCTCAGCGTACACTTCCCTGGACTTGCTCTGCCTTTTCTTTTCCTTGGTTTGGGGAGATGCCGTTCCCAGGCACCTGCTCTTCCCGTGAGTTGGGTGGTCACTGTCTGAAGACTTAGTTCTTCTACGATTGGTGCCAAGTCCCACAATGGCATCTGCATGGCTCTTCCAAGCCCTATGTATTCCCATTTTTAACACGGTCTACACCATAGAGTGAATGATCAATACACAGGGTAACATAAAGGGCATACTTAATGTCCAAAAGTTCGATACATAAATGGTGTTGATAATAGAGATAGAGAGAACTGGACTAGAGTCTTTTATATACCTCCTCTTCTCTATTTTTTCAAGTTTCTAAAATATGTTCCCAAACCACAGAGGGTATTCAGGTAAGTTCTCATGGCCAGTGGTTTTTCTATTCAGCCTAGTACTGATTAACTTATGGCTGCACTTTTAAAATATTGAATTATATCTACAGAACCTGAATAAGTCTTGGCGGTGGGGAATATAATATATATATATATATATATATATATATATATATATATATATATATATATATATATATTTTTAATGAGCATTCAAAGTTAGCAACTAACATGGTCTAATTTAAAAATACTTTCAGAAAGAGTAAGAGCTTTCTGAGAGCATATGGTCCATGGTGACCCCAACAGCTCAAGGTCTATATTTTTGCACAGCGGGTGGCCAAAACAATAGCAATCAGAGAAGAGTTCTACTCTATCCAGACACCACCACACAGGAGAGCTGGTCTTTCGAAGGGCAGATTTAACAGCGTATAGAGGCTAAGAAATTATATTTAGTTTTTCACTGCCTAACATTTACATAGTTACAACACAGAGTCCTTCTATTCATCAGTGCCCCATCATAAATTTTTGAAGGTATATTCAGAATAGTGTAAGCTGGACTGTGAGCTATGTGAACTTTAAGAAGAAGGGTTTCTTTTTCTACTCTCTTGTTTAATGAAGAGGCAGGACTCAGGACTCTTGAAAATGCCTAATGTGGTTCTGTGTAGATTCTCTACCAGAACAAACAAACAAAAAAAAAGCATTTAACGTTATCATGTCCATACAATATTTTAAACTAGAAACTTACTATACACACCCCAACTTTGGGTACAACTTCAGTCTTTTAATGATAGTTCTCTGATAAGAAAATTAATTAATACATTGCTCACTTATAATGATGGGTGGACTATTTTAAAAAATATTTTAAACACATCTTTAACTTGAGTTCACAATATTTTCTTTTCTTTTTTTTTTTTGAGACAGGATCTCACTTTGTAGTTCAGGCTGGCCCTGAGCTCAGCCTCAAACTCACATCACAGCAGTCCTCCCAGTCCTCCTGCCTCTGCCTCCTGAGTGCTGGGATTATAGGCATGAGCCACCACACCTGGCACTGTGGTATGTGGTACTGATTGCTGCTGGGCATGAGTCTCCACACCCAGTATGGTATATGGTTACCAGGGATCGAACCCGGGGCCTTGTGCTTGCAAGACAGGCACCAGAACCACTGAGCTAAATCCCTGGCCCAAGTTCACAATATTTTCTATGCACTTTTAAAATTCTAAAAAAAAATGTAGGAGAGTTTCAGCAGTCTCTAATCCAAATGTACCTGTCAGATAATTCTATTCTTGTCTTTAAATGTAGATTCACAGCTAAGCAAAAATTAAGTGTCCTCGAACTTTAGATTATATTAGCACTTGGCCTTATTTACATTTTGAAGCAAAGGAAATACATGATGTAGGTACTGAGTTTGAATCACAAGAAAATCTCACAGAATAGCTTTCTTTTGGGGAAAAGATTTTATTTAAAAGAGGAAGAAAATAATCCCAAAATTTGGTGACCACTAGAAAAAAGAACTTTATAATCTTTGGCAAGAGAGGCAACTGGAAAATTGTCTTTTATAATTAAAGTTTAATTCAAATGTACATTATTAAAACTACTATGCACTAGTAGGCCATGCACTACTAGGCTCTTTTTAAATGATAACCTAGAGCTAATATGATACTTATTCGCCATCTTCATCTTCCTATAAATCTAATTAATTTGAATGTTATTCCACACACAACTCACTTTTACAATTTCATGAAACAAGCATTATCATTTCCTTACAGGAAAACGTTAAATAGAAGATTTTCATGGTTTTTAAATTCATTTGAGATGTAATTTTGCTAAGTAACTATAGACATTGTTTCTATGTTGGCTAATATTGATTCATTCCATAGTAACTAAATTACATATGACAATAAAGAAGTCATAAAAAGGTGAACTACAAGCAATATACAATAAAACATTTTTTAAATATAGTGCATTTGAAAATATGCATCAAAATTCCTTATCTTTGACCACCTGAAACTCTTCCTTTGTCATAAGAAAATTCAAATCTTTTCAGAAGTCCTTATGAGTCTGTTTCGAGGATTTCACCAAACAAACATTTCTCTCTGTAGAAGATTGTACTTTATTCAAATTATGTTAACCATCTGAAAGTAATACAGATTCTGACTGTGTAAAATATAGTACTGTCATCCCTTTGTTCTTTGCTACACAAAGACAAGGTAGGTATGTTCCTAGGCAGACATGTCACACTGTTAGTTGGTACAGAATATGTATCCATAAAATCTACGATTTATTTTCCATGAATTCCAGCTAAAAAGTTAACTTGCCCAGTTACGAGACACAACCAATGTAATACCAATTTTATGTATATGGGGGGGTGGTAGGGTGGGTAGGGCTATGGGAAAAAATGAGAATTAAGTTGTGTCTTATACTGGTACAAATCCCCATTATGGAGTGCAATCATGATGTGTATATTTAATGTACCAATAAAGATAAAAAAATATGCTAATGGCAAAATTTCTAGTGGGCCATTTTTCAATATCCTCATAGTAAAAGGCTGAATTGGTTACGTTCCTTGAAACAAAGATATTTTCTAAACAGTTTATATCTTCCAAAATGTTCAGGTGCTGAGAAGATACAGTGGCAAACAATTTTTTCTACTGGAAACTATTCTGGTAGAATAGGATGGAAAAATTAAACTAGTAATGTACAAACAAGCATGCTATGCAGTGTTAAGTGCAAAGAAAAAATACAGTACAAAGTGAGTACAAAGCAGGGATGGGATGGAGAAAAATATAAAATAAGAAAGAGGGACGGGAAATATCAGCAACATGTAGACAAACATTCCAGAAGCTAAACGGGAAGAAGCTCACCAAGAAGCTGCCACCTGAGTCAGAGTAAGCAGTTGAAAGGTGTAACAAGAAGACATTGGGTGCAAAGGCAGTGCAGTAGCCTGAAGCCAAAGAGAGCATAGGGCACTTCCTGTTATGGACCCAAATGAAATCTGCACAAAGCAGCCATCTGATCCCACTTGGAATTTAATGAGATCTTCTAGCTGCTATGGAGAGTGGACTGCACAGGGGCAACAGAGAAGCAGGTGAGAGAATATTGGTTTGAACCAAAGTCAAAGCAGTAGAGAAAGGGAGACATGATCTGGATCTGTGCTGAAATGTTCATAAATGTGATCTCAGAGTAGAAGGACACAATATAAAAGAGAAATCATAGATTACTTGAAATTTCACCTGAACCGCAGGAAGCCAGAAACAGGAAGAGTCTTAAAGGAGCAGGCAGGAAGTGATGGGAGGAACAAGGAAGAGGAACATGGTTTGTGATATGTTCTGAATGCAAAGCTCATTAGCAACTTCAGGTGGATATGCTGAATTGAAATGCAAGTGGGTATGAGAGTCTGGAGTTCAAGGGAAACATTTTCAAAATGGTAAAAGTTTGAATGTTCATAGAAATAACAGAAAAGAAGACTGACAGGAAATTGAAACTGGCACAAGCTATTGTGGATTTAGAAATGGATTAGAATGGGGGGAAGTGGTAGTTAAATAAATGTGGAACAAATGTTCTGACTGAATTGTCAGACAGGTTAAGAGCCCTCACAAAGGAGAAAATTACTGAGTTGATCAGTCTGAGCCTGATGAAGATACTTCATCTTATAAAGTCTTTCCAAGAGTTCATTTATACTGAAAGACTGTCGATGCCAACACATAAACAAACTCAGATTATCATAACAGATTAAAATGAGCTGAACCTTATGAATAAAGAACTATGATTAATAGACTAACATGCACCCCAGGAAAATATCTTGTAGTACTCCATAGTGTTGTGTATTTGGCATAGGTAAGATGGCTGTTTTGTTTTTTGTTTTCTTTTTCTTGTTTTAATCAGTATCTTGTATGGACAGAAGACAGGCTTGGCTACAAAATTAAAAGCACACACAAAACTCAGAAATTATAGTGGCTTATAAGCATAAAATTTCAAATTCCAAAGTTTTGAAATCAATTTGAATCACATATTAAAAGCTAATCCCATTTTTCTTGTTTTCTAAGGGTTCATACCTGTGAATGCCCATGAAGTCTACTAATAGTTATGGAGTTTCTTTCTGGGATGGGAGAATCTTCTAAAATTAGAAGACAATGATGGTCATAACTTTGTAAATATACTTCAAAACTATTAAATTATAAAGCTTCAGTGAGGAAGTTTTGTGGTATATAAATCATATCTTAACGAAGATGTTTTCAAAATGTCTATAAGACTGGAGAGAAAACAGAGATGAATGAAAAAGAATCACTTTATATTATTCCAAAACTTGAAATGTCATGCCATCCAAATTTTCTGTTTCCTGTAATTGGTTGAGACACAGTTTCTGTTGAATATTTCTAGATTATAAGAGACATAATTTGGCATTGAAACAGGAGTGGGAAGTGACAGCCTCAGAAAAAGGAGGACAGTAGGAGTGGGGATGACTCCCATGAACCAAAGAACTCGACTGCCAGAGAAAAGACACATTCTTCATATTGTGTGGGGTGGCCCAGGATGCCTCACCTGTGTGGCAGTTCCTTTAGAATTGCCAGATTTACTCGTGAAATCTCTGTATTTTCAAACGTCTGTTCTTCAGAGGGAAAAGAGCTTTGCTACACATCTGTAGGTCACTATCAACCCGTGCCTAGAAAAAGTCACATCTTGACACATGTTCAAAAAAGGAAGATCTTGTAACCCAAATTGAAACCCTTTACTCGGTTCAGTACAATTTAAAATCTCAGTATCAGGAGTTTAGACACATGGCTGCATCTTTTGATTCCTATTCTTAAACTTGCTCCAAGACAAGTGGCCTTTTACACTCAAGTGGTAAGAATACAACTCCCAATGTTCTACAGCACAAATAAATACAGGTACACAAGACAATGTGCTCAATTAAAAGATATGATTTCATCAGGATTACCATTTCCTAAAGCCAGAATGATCTGCATTGCGTATGCCGATTTGCTTTTACTAACATTTGAATTTTTAAAACACTGTTTGAGGACAGCTATTGATTACCAAGCAGCATGTTAACCTACCATAAAAATCTATTTTATTCAAATCCATTTGTGCAAGATAACTTTCAGAGAAAGCCAAAAAAGTTGAAATATAAAATTTTATTTCATGAATTAGACTAGAGACATTGTAGGTACTTGCACTTTCGTTCTTTTTCATTTTTTTTTGACATGATTGTGCTTGAATTTCTCCAGAAATTTCAGCAAATGTATTTTTAACTTTAACAAACAGTACGCTTTAATGTATTCCTGTTTGACATAATGAAATTGTATAACTCCCACAGCTTTCTACTTTTTTGATATTATATAAGAACCCTGTAATTTTATATGCCAGAAAAGACAGAGCACCTGAGAATAAATGCCTATTCAGACTTGTAGAGTGAATCTTAAGATGCACCATGCATTTCCACAATATCCCAGGGTCAAAATTCACAAGAAAATAAGAGATGCTCAAATATACATTACTGAAATGTGTTTTTCTGATTATACCTTACATTTCAAATTTTTTGAAAACTGTTATTAGTCGTATGGGATCTGTCAATGAATAGATATTAACAGTAGTAACCTGGTATCCCCTCCCTTCAAAGATCTGGATATTTGAAACTAAGTTTTGAAAAAAAAATGAAAAATGACATTTGAAATGTAAATAAATGTTTCTAATTACTGTTATCTACATAATAAGATATTACACAAAACTTTATAAATTACTAAAATTAAATGAAGTAGGTATGGTTGCCTAGTATGTCATTTTTTAATGAAAAGAGCAAAGTAACAAATGTAACAGTATTACTTCTAAGGAATACTTTTCTACAATTTTGTAATTTTACAAAGCAAGTTTATCAAGCTCTGTCAAGTATAACAGGATAGAAACACAATATTAAAAACCATTTATTATGGACGAATTCAAGATGGCAGCTGTAGTTTGGTCTTTTAAATGAACTTCTGCTTTCTGTATTGTGACTTTAGTTCAAATGCTGTAGGACACCTGAGCTTTTCCGAATCCTTTCTAGGTCTTGGTAATCATAGCCTCTATTACTCTTGCTATTGGCTCAGGGTTGGAACTATAGCACCCCAAATCTCCCTTTGCATACAGGCTAGATGTCAGATAATGTGAGGGCTTCCTGGGCACAGCTCTGTCCACCATGTGGCAACACTTGCTGGTTTGTGACATTTCAGAGTCATCATCATCATGATGCATTTGCTCCTAATGTATGAAAAAACTCAACGGTAGCCAAGAATCTGTTTAAAAATAGATCACAGAGTTCACAAGATACTAATACCACTAAGTAAATGAAACGATGTGAGGGGTGAAGTGAGGAGGGGCTTTTCCACTGGGTGCTAAAGGGAATGTAGGTTCAAGAGACACCACGTACTGCTTTTGACAAACAACATACCACAGGATGTGCGCTCATCTTTTTCTCACTTAAATAAAACCATGAATATTTTTATTTGAATGACTCTAGATCTTACTTCATACTTTAATTGTGTAATATCCATCACAATAAAGTGCCAATTATTCACTAATAAATAGGTATTATAGATGTTTACTAACATTGCTAAATATTCTTCCAAGAATATTCTATATATGACAATATTCCTAAAGTTTAAAAGTAGAGTTCCTTGGTCAAGGACTTCTCTTTATTCAAATTTCTGAGGGGTATGCAGTTGCCTAATTTTACAATTAGAGACTTCCCAACTTAACTTCCAACATACTATGTGCTGGGCATATTTCCTAGCACGCTCAGCACGAGGGTACCAGAACTGGGCTCTTAATATTTGTCCATCTGCTGGGTGAAAACTATATTAGGTTACTTTGCCTTTCTTAAGTTAAAGATAAGGGTCATAGTTTTTTTTAAATGTTTATTAACCTTCCATTTAAATTTGTACATTTTTACTTCTTTTGTGAACTGAGTCTAGATCTCCACAGATTTTTCTTTTGACTAAGGTGATGTATTACTTCTGTGATAGGATGGACATATATCTGAATAATTAATTCTTCGTTGCTACAGCAAAATTTTCTCCACTGTATGTGCTACTACTTAGTATTGATGATATTTTTAATTGTATAAAAGTCTAAATATTTTATAATAATATATTTTCCCTAAAAGTTAGGGTTAGAAGTCCCTTATGTTCACATGCCATAGCTGGAATGGTATAGAGTGGTAACTCTTGAACTCAAATTTGATACAGATGAAAATCAGGTTAAAATATTTCTTGTCAAAACAAAAAAAAAATCTTATCATGAGTTTTTGTGGGAGTTTTTAGGACTCATAACTTATGTAACAACTAACAACAAGATTTAGTGGAAAAAAATTCATCAGATAATAAGAATAAAGGATCAAGGATTAATTTACCATGGAAGTTCAAAGTGAACTGGGTAGAACAGGGAATCATATAAGTGGAAAAATAAGCATACCACCCATCAGCTATGACAAAATATAAGTTAAATGAATTAATTTAATGCATTAATAAGCTCTGTAGGTATTATCTTTTTAAATTCAAATTTTTATTGCTACATTATATATACACATCATCACATTCAACATTGAGAGTTTGTACCAGAATATGGCAGGGCTTGATTCTCATTTTTCCCCTTCCCCAACCACCCTATAACCTCCCACCTCCTACATACATAAGCTTAGTTTCCTTTTTTTATTACTATCACATTCTTTTTCCCCTCATTACTTACCCTTACACCCTATTTACTTTTAAATTTTTTCTATTTCACAATATCAACTATGCATACTAGAACTCACTTACATCTTCTTTTTCTCATACCAGAGAAAAGATACAATATTTACACATCTGTGACCTATTTATTTCATGTATGAGGATGTCTTGAAGGGATATCCATTTGAGTATGAATGGCCCAATCGTCTCATTTTTTCTAGCAGGCTTGTTGTTCCTATGTAAGGGACTGACACATATAGAATCCCTCTTCAAGGAGATAAATGATAGCTATTAGCAAGGATGATATAATAGAATAGCCACTATTCAAACGGTTATTAGACAGATCGGTAGTTGAAAGAACACTGAAAGCATACTTAAGAAAAAAGACTTTAATTATTGAATATTTGTGAATGAAATAACAATCTGGGTTGATAAAATAAGTCTTTATTTTGTGACTGTTGTGACTGCCGCTTTAAATACATTAGTATTTGAATCTTTATTAACTTAATTTTGAAGCTCATATGGTGATGATGGTGACAATTAGGAGCTTTGTCCAAGTATTTTGCTTCGATATGTTAGTTAGAACATTTACTGAAAAAATTCTGTCTTTAAATAGAGAACTTTATAATTCCTTCTATAGAAAGATCACAATTTTTATATATGTTCTTAGATATATTTTATTAAACTTACTTTTACTGTAGCCTTAATGTGTTAAGCTTCAACTATTACTAAATATTTGGCAATTGCTATTAGAAAATTCCTTTTTTTGCATTAATTCAGGTTGAAAGATAGGACTTGTTGATTAGTACCTGCCTTGAAAGCATGTTAATGAATGAAGTTGTTCTGTGCAAATTATTCAGTAAATAATAAACTTTAGTGATATGACTATAGAATGAAAAAGACATGGCATATTCCCCCCAATAAGAGGAACAAAGTCTGAAGTGTAAATGTGCTACAATTTTTGCTGCCTTAATAAAAATATCTACATATCCATTCTAGAATAATCCTAATTTAAAAGATTTAAATCACATCACCTAAAAACGTGTCAGTACATGATTTATACAAATTTCAAGCTAGAGGAAAGACAGTTCAGAATAGGTCATGCAAATGTTTAATTTTTCAGTGGGATGGTTGGTATATTAGTCTTGTTGGGGAACTCAGCACCACAGGAGGGGTATAGACAGATGATAGATAGACAGACAGACAGACAGACAGACAGATAGACAGATGATGTTAGGAAGATTTATTATGAGGAATTGACTCACACAACTGTGGAGACTGAGAAATCCCGAGATCTTTCATCAACAAGCTAAAATCCCAGGGGAAAAAATGGTGTCCTTTTGTCCAAGTTCAAGTCCAAGACAAAGACAGAACATTAATGTCCCAGCTTAGAGAAACAGAGAGAAAAAAAAATCCTTTTCTCAATCTTGCTTTACTTAAACTTTCTGTGAAGCCGATGATGTTATCCACACTAGGAGGAAAAACCTACTTTACGTAGTCTAGCAATTCAAACACTAATCTCATCAAAAAACATGCTGAACATGATCAGTATAAGTAAAGAATTAAGCAACACATGCAAATTACTGCATTCGCCCAGACACAGATACACATCTGGGTACCCCATGGCTTTGTCAAATTGATGCAAAATAAGCAGGACTATACTAATATTCACTAACATTCACAATTACTTCCCAAAACTGTGTATTTTTCTATTTATTTATATATTCAGTAAGAATAGCTGAACTGAAGAATATTATGGCACAATGCTAGAAATTGTGTAATTGAATATAATTTAATACTACTAAAGACATATAAAAGGGAATAGGACAAAGCATTCTTACAGAAGAATTCCGTTCAATATATTCCTCCCTCGTGCAGAAGTTGGAGCTTACCTTCCCCACCATGAGAATGAAGCAGTCTTACTGAGAATACAGACAGGAAAACTTTAGGTCTGCAGTGGAGAAAACCAGCAAACAGGTCCTTCATGAAGGAATGGTTTTAACAGTATCAGTGATGCTGTATAATAGCAGGGGTGATGTGGTGTGATGAGAAGGACCTTCATCTTTAGGTTATTCTTCCTCACACCGAATCACACCAGTTAAATCATGGAAAAAATCATGTAAATGAATCCAGAGGACACTCTACAAGACACCTGGCCTAAATTCCTCAAGACTGTCAAGGTCATCATCAACACAGAAAGTCTAAGAAAGTGTCAGAAACCAGGGGAGAGTGAGGAGCTATGACAGTGCAATGTGATTTAGTACTCTGGATTGTGTCCTATGACAGAAATAGAACATTGGTGGGGAAAAAGTGGTCAAGTTCAAATCACATCCCAATATTGATTTCTCAGTTTTGACAAATGTACTATGACAAGGTAAAATGATAACACTAAGGGAAGCTAAATCTGGATGAGATCAATTTTCTTTACTGTCCACTGTTCTTCTAAAACCCTAAACTATTTTTTTTTCTTACAGGAAAATACTTTACTTTTCTGAGCTCACTAGTGGAAGAGGAGCAGATTTGTCTTCCCAGCAGTGTGATGGACAGGAACTTCAGGGGCCAGAGGAATCCTCAGTCAACTGTATCAACTACATGGCTCCACCCTCAGCCGTACTCCCAAAAGGAGAAAGTAGCCATTGAAAATGTTCTCATTTTGTTCCCAAAGAGGTCCAAGGATCAAAATTTACTACCAAATACATTGGCTACATATCTACTTATGAGCCTGCCTTGCTCTCCCCTTAACTCAGTTCCTAGTTCAAGCCTACATTATTATGCTTAGCAATTCTCAATCATATAAGAAATGGTAGGTGTAAGATATTCAATTTGGGTTATTCAATTTGCAATAAAAAGAAATCATTAGAAGAAGGTTGTGGTAAATAAATAGATACAGCAATCAATGTCAACCTCAATGAAACTGTGTTAGTTACTTTTTTTCCCTTGCTGAGACAAAATATCTGGTACCCAAAGTTAGAAAACTAGGGTTTACCTGGCTTACAATTGGCTGGCTCCAATGTTGGAATGGTAAATAAGCATTACATAGGAGAAATATGGCGCACACAAAGTAGCAAAGGCAGAAAGAGGTGATTTGACAGCATCTTTCTGCCCCCACCCTTTTTTAATTCAGGCTACTGGGATTAGGGCAGTGCCAAACGAATCACCCACCTGCAGTGGTTTAGTAGTCAGTCACACACTGTTAATCTCAGCATCACACATTCCAGATTCAGCTACTTATGGAAAAGGAAATCCCATCTCATAGGCATAAGACTTTGAAAGAGCATCTCAAAACAAATAGCATTCTGTCCCTGACTCCCCAAAGACGTATGCATATCTTTTTATGCAAAGAAACAACCAAAATATCCATCAACAAGAGACTGGATAAAGAAGATGTCATTCTTTTATAGAATGGAGTATTACTCTGTCATGAAAAATGATAAGATTGAGTCATTCATACTCAAATGGATATATTTTAAAGACACACTCATAAGTGAAATAAATAGGTCACAGATGTGTAAATATAATATCTTTTCTCTGTTATGAGAAAATGAAGATGTAAATGAGTTGTAGTATATATAGCTGATATTGTGAAACAGAAAATATCTAAAAGGAATATTCTGGTACAAATTTTCAATGTTGAATGCAATGATGATGTATATTCATAATGTACCAATAAAGATTTGAATTTTAAAAACTGATAAGATTTAGTCTTTCATACTCAAATAGATGTACCTTCAGGACATCCCCATAAGTGAAATAAATAGGTTGCAGATATATAAATATTGTATATTTTCTCTGGTATGAAAAAATGGGGATGTAAATGAGTTCTAGTATATATAGTTTATATTGTGAAATAGAAAATATTTAAAAGGAAAGAAGGTGTAGGGGTAAATTACAAAGGGAAAAAGAATGTGATAGTAAAAATAATAAATAAAGCTTAAGTATACAGGGGGTGGGGGATTACAGGATGGGTGAGGGAAGGGGAGACAATGAGAATCAAGTCAGGTCATATTCTGGTACAGTCTCTCAATGTTGAATGTCATGACAATGTGTATTCTTAAAGTACCAATAAATTGATTACACTCGTGCTGGGGTTGGAGTTTGCTGGCCTCCAGGCCCACGCAGGAAGAGCACCCAGGGACTGAGTATAATAGCGGGCAGCACCGCGGAGGCAGTGGTCAGCTCAGTTTGTGACTGCTAAATTTTGGAAACAACCCAATTGTCCATCAACTGGAGACTGGATAAAAAAGCTGTGATTCTTCTACAGAATGGAGTATTACTCTGTGATTAAGAAATGATGTTTGAATCATTTATACTTAAGTGGACATACCTTGAGGATTTCCTCATAAGTGAGGAAAAAATAGGTCACAGATAGATACATATCACATCTTTTCTCTGGTATGAGAAAATAAAGATGTAAATGAGTCCTAGAATTGTATGTTATATATTGTGAAATAGAAAACACTCAAAGTTAAATAGGGTGAAGGTGGAAAAATAATGAAATTATAACAAAAAAGGTAACAAATTTTATGTATATGGGGGGTGGTAGGGTGGGTAGGGCTATGGGAAAAAATGAGAATTAAGTTGTCTTATATTGGTACAAATTCCCATTGTGGAGTGCAATTATGATATGTATATGTAATGTACCAATAAAGATTAAAAAAAAGATTTGAATTAGAATAAAGGCATTTAATCCATCTCTAAGTGTTGCCAGTGTTCTAATAGTTTCATCATTGTTGAAAAATCCAAGTCCCAAATCTTCTCTGAGATTTAAGGCAAACTTAGCTATAAGTCTCTGTACAAATAAAAAGAAAGTTGAATGTTTTCAACATTCAATGGGACAGACAGACATTTCTATTCCAAAAAAGGAAAATACAGGAACAAATCTTATGTTTAAAGGGGGGGTAGGGAGTTGAAGGGTGGGCTGGGGAATAGTAAAAAAATAAGAAATCAATATATCATGTACAAGTACAAATTCTCAATGATGAATGTGATTATAACATATTCCTAAAGAGTACCAATAAACTCGATGAACTAAAAAAAAGGTACAAGCAACGGATAAAAAGGAATGGGACCAATGCAAGTCCAAAATAAGCTAGTGCCCACATTAAATCCCACAGTTTCACTTGCAGAATCCCTGGCAACCTGTGGCAAGCTGTGAGCCCCCAAGGGCTTTGGTGGCCCGTCCCATAGGGCACTTCCAGAAGTTGTAGCTCCATGGCCTCTGTCTGATGCTGGCTCTACTCTCTCTTTGTAGTTTTCCTCAGATGATCCACATTCCTGGATTCTCCCAACTTCTGAGGTCTTCATTGCACCTTCAGCTGCACACTTATATTTTCACACATTTCCCTCTCAGGAGCACACTGTCCGGCCTCCCAGGCAAGCTTCTGAAATCTGTGTGACGCTTCCTGACCCCATACATCTTGTATTGTGCATGTACCTAAAACCAGCACCATGTGGGTGATGCCAAGGTCTGCTGCCACCTGAAGCTATACCCAGGCTTCCTTCTCTCTTAGCTGTAGGAACTCAGAGCCTATTAACCAAATCCCAAGAAACAACTTCCCTAGTCTGCCGCCATTTTGGAACAATTTCCCTAGGCTGTCACCATTTTGAAACAACTTTCCTACATCTCCACTCTTCTGCAACATGGTGTTTTGGGGCTTTCTTCTCAGAACAAAATCCTTCATCTTACAACTCTGAGACTGAAATGGGTGGGGTCCTGTTATTCCTGTGATGCCCCCAGGCCATCTTTTCCATTCCTTCTCAGCACTGAAGATCTCCTTTGCTTTCTCTTCAAGTCCACAGCTCTAAAGAAGCTACCTTTCTGCCAAACTCCAAACATTTAAAATCTCTCTGCTGGGCTCTTTGCTTTTTATTTTCAGCACAGATCTGGCCCAAAGTGCCCAACAGTAGTCATGGCACTGCCTCAATATTTAACTGACTTGAAATTTCTTCTGCAAAATTAATCAGTCCTCTGCCCCTAATCTCAGTCTCAAGCAAAGTCTCTGGACATGAAAAAAAAAAATTCAGGCAAATTTTCTCCCAAGACATAACACAAATTTTCTGGAGTCCAACAGCCAATGCAATCCATTTTCCCAGCAGAAACCTCATGAACCTGACCTTTACTGGTTTTCTAGTCTTCTGAGCTCTGACCAGAATCTCCCATAGAGAAGAGCTTAAACCATTCCATTCCAGTGCTGTTTGTATACTCAACATTTCTGAATCTTTCCTAACTGTTCCCTTTCCCACAAGTCATGTCTAAGGGTTTTTTGAGCCACAGGTAATATCACAGGAAGGACTCCACTTCTTTGTTACCAAATATCTGTGCTACTTATTTTCTTTTCATTGCTGAGACAAAAACACCTGATACCTGAAGCTAAAAGGGAAGGAACTTATTTGGTCTACAGATTATAGAGGTTTCAGTCCATAATTGGCTGGCTCCAAGGCTAGGATGACAAATATTGCAGAAGAGAAACAACACGGCGCACACAGGGTAGTGTAGTAACCAGGGAGTAACAGCATCTTTCCACCCTCTTTTCTTTTATTCAAACTACTGGGGTTATGACAGTATCAAACTAACCACTCAGGTGGGGAGATTCAGTAATCAATTACGCCTTTAACCCCAGCATCGCACATTCCAGATTCAACTACCTCTGAAAGAGAAAGTCCTACCTCATTGACATGAGATTTTGGGGGAGAACATCTAAACATAAATCATAACACAGACTACTCTACAATCATGTCATTTGTCTAAGAACCTGTTGGGCCTTGACTACCAACACCCCTGCTGGTGTCCTACCATCTGCAAAGGTCAGTCTGATTTCAAAGCTACAAAGATGCAGTCTCACAGTCGCCCTTGTTCAGCATGTTAAGAACTCAAGGACACCAAAAATAGATTGCAGTCATTAGAGATGGCAAATCAAGACCTCTGCCCAGCACTAAATGTTTTTAAAAGCATTAAACCAGCAAGAGTAGAGATTTACATCTGAGATAATCCCAAGATTGCTGTTGACCTTGAAGGACAAGATGAATCTATTTGGCTCGATATATAAACACTGCACATTTGTTCTAGGTAGAACAGGTAGTATGCTGAAGGTATGGAATTAAATAAATTTCACTAATTGTTTTATAATAATTACTGTCACTATATGCCACAAACTCTAATGTCTAAAAAGTAACCGAGGCTATGATGAGGCCAATCAGCATAAAGGAAAAGAATATTGTAATTTTATAACCTTATGATCACATGCAATTCTAGATACACTGTGATATCAGGTAACTAAAGGGAGAAACTGACACTCACTCAGCTATAAAACTAAATCCACTGCAATATAATACAATGAAAGAAGCAAGTAAGACAGAGGTGTGATCAATTATTTGCCCTTCACTAGTGGTCAGAAACAATGTATTACAAGATACTATATTTATAACATTTGACTTAGTTAAAGTTATATTTTCCAAATATATTAACTCCTGAAAGCAAGGATATTTTTATTCACATTGGGATCTAACTACAAACTCTTAAATTTCCAAGCCAAGTGTTTTACTTTATTTTTGTCTTTTGTGGTATCAGGGGTCGAACTCCAATCCCTGTGCTTCCAAGGTAGGTGCAGTACCACTTGAGCTAAATCCTCAGCCCCAAGCCAAGCACTTTAATCATTTTAAAATTATTATATATCTAGCACTGGACTAATTGTTACATGAATTCTTAAAACAGCCATAATTTATTTTCCTGTTTCTTTTGTGCTATAATTCTTGATAGAGATGTAAAGTAAATTCATATCACATAAATCCAATTTAGACAGTTTACCTTTTTTAATGTTCAGTCACTATCTTTCTTACCCTGACTCTACAAGAAGCAATTAATTTTTTACTGGTAAATTCTTACAAATAGAAATGATTTTTTTAAATGTGAAATTCACATGGGGAAGATTTCAAGTGGGATATACATTAAGAGATAGTCAAATGAATTCAACATAGACCTTTTTTTTAAAGACACATGAATACTGAATAGTAAAGAATATAGTAAACCAATTTCAAACTATCCAATGTTAATTTAAAAAAAAATCATACGTGGCCAGCTCCTTTAGAGGGGAAAAAGGAACTTGACCAAGTGACCAGGTCTTTCTTGTCTGATTTTTACTATTCCTCAGTACATGACTACGGATAATATACACTGATGTAAGTCTTTCCCTACTGTGTGTGTGGGGGGGGTGCATTTTTCATTCAAACACATTTAACAAGGAACCAACTACCTGGTTTCACTGAGTATTCTCCACATAGTTCTCCATGATAAATGTTCTTAGGATTAACAAGTTAGAACAATCAGAACCTTAAAAAAATCTGAGAAAAATAAAAATAGAATAAGACCTAGGGTTAGCTGGAATTTTTTCATTTTCTGCAAACTGGAAGGCTGAAATTGCCTCCTAACATGAAAAGAAAATTCAGAGCTGACTAAAATCTCAAGTTTTTGTATTAAGACATTCAGTAAAGAAATGGTACCCCTAACTTTTGTCTCTAAGCCTGCCCCCAGCAACTGGTAACAGACTATAGATTATTTTTAATGTTCTTTTAAAAGCGGAGGTAAAACATGTTCTGGTGTACTATTACTCTCTTCAAATATATCTTTCTATTTTACTCCAGCACACTGGCAATTGAATACTGCTATCACTGTTTAAGACTTAAAACAGCTGCATTTCTAATTTTGGCAGATTATGAAGGATTTTTATATGGGTTGCATGTTAAAAGCAAATAAGCGACACGCCAACCAGCAGAATGAGAGTGCTGGGCAGATGGTGGCAGGGCTGAGCGACTGAACTGAGGCCCTCTGTGCCACCCACCACGGAGCCTCAAAAGGGGACACTTGTCAGCTTCAGAAGTGAAGCTTGACCTCTGTCTCAGCTGGAAATGATGGGCTCCCATGAAGTCCCCAGAGAGCCAGGCAACAGCCATTGTCCACTCAGCCCTGTTCACATCAGCAGCCGGCAAGGATGTCGATCCCGGTAGTTCATGCCATTTTGTCTTTGTTTCCTTTTCTCCCCCAGACTCTTTTGGTAAGTGTGGGAAAAGTGTGTGTGTGTGTGCATGTTTGTGTGTACACACACACACACACACACACATGCACACGCACACACACACGCATGCATTCATGCCTCTGCTGTCTAACAGGGAAAGAAAGAAAGGAGAAGAAGAAAGAGTACAAGGGAAAAATCAGAGACAGCTAAAGAGCAAGGGAGAATAGACACAGAGACTGAAAATGGAAACAAAGTCATGATTTTCTCTAATAACTACTAAGAGAATTATCACGGCATAAGGATCACTCAGGAAAGATATTGCCAAACACCCTCATAATAAGAGAATTTACCATATAATATAGTAATATAGATCAGCACCAATCTTCATTGACTATCATCTCTAAAATAGCGTTAAGAAAGCTACTACGCAAAATTTTTCTGAGAACAAGAATCATGGAATTTATACAAGAAAGACTTGGTCTGAAAAGTAGGTTTTCTGGAACATCCCTGATCTCATCTGAAGAACAGGTTTTCTTTTAATTCAAATCAACCTGTGAAATAGGAAGATAGTTACATGGTTGTATTTAGTGAATATTATAGAGCTGACACACTTTAGCAAATGTTTTTGTCATCTTTTCTAATTTAGATGATATCAATTGTCTACCAATGACATTTCAGCATATTTCTATCTTTGTGATCCAGTGTAATTGGGAACATAAACTTTGGAAATATATGATATAAAACAAGCAAATTCATTCATAAATTAGTTCAGTGTACATGCTATATCACGAAGCTCTGTTACTCTTCCTGACTCATATAGCCTCATTTCCTAGATAATTTGCTAAATACTTTGATACTTCACATTTCTATCATGGTCAATTCTTAGTTTAACAATGAGGAGACTTTAACAAACACCAAACAGCTCTCTTTGTGCCACAGAGCTAGTAAAAAGGCCAGTGAGAATTGGACACAGCTTCCATAAGGTATATGCAGTAGGTTACATGATGAAATAAGACAAATAAATTAAGAAATATCAGATAAGTTAAATATTATACCGGATATAATTAGTGAATTAAGAAAAATGCAGTATTGATTTGTACTATCATTAAAATTAGTCAACAGGTACAGATTGGGAGCCTCGGGCCACAACTGAAACAAAAATTAGATGTCATAACTGAAGTATCATTCATACAAATAAAAAAGAGAGCTGCTTGGGGCTGAAGTCTAAGGAAGGAAAATTGCTAGGAAATTACAGAGTGATATATCAGAAAATTTCTCCCATGAGATTTCTACAATAAACATGCTACTAACATTTTAAGTATATTGATTATAAACAAATCTCAATATATTATGTTAAAGACAACTTCAGTAGAAGTATTTCTGCAGGACATGTGATCCAAATTATTACTTCTTTGGCTAAAAGTTGGTTTATCTAGCTATTTTGTCCTGTAAAACTCTATCTCTCTCTCTCTCTCCCCCTCCCTCCCTCTCTCTCTCTCTCTCCTTCCCCCTACAGTGAATGAATGGCAGCTACTAGTTATGTATCCACTGAACACTTGAAATGTAGGGAGTATAACTGAGGAATTTAATTTAATTTAATTAATTGAACTATGCTTAATGGCTGTCCAAAAGCGCTGTGTAGATCTAGAAAAGTTGACTGCATATCTCTCAATTTCTTCCAAACAGAACTTCGTATTTTAAAACACAACAAAATGAAAGATTGAATATGTTGATTCTCTAGTTTAAATCCCCAGCACAGTAATTTTGTATTGTAGGAAAAATAAAACTTTTTGAATTTTTACCTTGAAACCAATCCTTGTTGCCTCTCCACAGAAATGAGCAAAGGAAACACCTATTTCTAAAACAATGTTAGTGCCTAAAACATTTGTCTTCCAAGTGTCATATTCTGTTAATAATTTAGTTTGGTATTTCTAATACATAAATATCTCATTTTTAATGCAGAGTAGTGTTTTCTGGAAATAAAATCCAAACTGACAAGCCTCGTTGGGGTAGCTCACTGGTAGAGTACATGCTTAACATGCACAATACCCTGGATTCAATCTCCATCACAAAACCAAAATTTAAACAAATTAATAACAAACCATAAAGAAAATTCCTACTTTTGCATGCTTTTCCATAAGCCAACTCATATAAAAAATAGGGATTAAACTAACATCTTACAAAGGTTTCTAGAAGGATAGTTAGTACGCAAAGGCCTCTGAGTTCCCAACACGTCCTTACATAGTAAGCTGTATATATGTGAGTCTGTAACCTCCATCCGAAAAAGCAACTGTAAGAAATCATAGGCTCTGCAATGCAGTATCCAGAGGTGATCCAGGAAAAACCCTCATATGAGGTTTTCACTACCCTTGTGTTCTGTTCTTGTTTATCTGGATGACAGTTATAACACTGTTCTCAATTAGAGTAACAGATGAAAAGAGAAGGAAAAAACTATGATTTCTGGCTGGATATCCACTTGGCAGATGGGGATGAAGTAGGCCTTAGGCTAATTCTGTGTGAACAGAGGAGTTTGATATGTTCTTCCTGGAAAACCACAGTATGTGCCCTGTCCAAGATCTATGAAGAGTCAGGCCCTGGTTCCGCTGTACATGACTCAACTTTTCCTGGAGGCCTTGCCAGCTGACCCTTAGGCAGAGACAGCTGTTCCCTGAGATGGATAAAGCAAGACAGCGCTGGTGTAGGGAGAAAGAAGGGGAGAGGGCACGGCAGCAGGGAAGGCCAGCCAGAACGTCAGGGCTTTAGTCCTCATCCTCATTCCTCCCAGACTTTGAAACAGAAAGGCCAAAACCATGGACCAGCTTCAAAGAAGACTCCTGCAAAGAAGGGACAATAAATTGTTGAAGTCCAGGGAGATACATTTCGGGAGCTATATTACAAAGGAATGATGACTGAGCATTTGAGAAAGAAGACAGGAATATATAGAAAGAGCAATAGTTGGGAAAATCGATCAAAGCAGGAACAAATCAAGTTTGGTTTCAAACAGAGTTATTTGGTCAGAGTGGTGAATATAATCCACAAGTCCTAGGAATTAGACAGGAAAATAATTGTATTCTATGAAAAGAGCCTCACGTAATATGAGCAGTGTTGTAAAAAAATTGCAATGTTTTCATAGCAAGACTGGTTATCTATAAATGAATAATTTCTAAAAACAATTTTTGACAGTACATATGGGATAGCCAAAGTTCAGGGAAAAGAAGACTAGTTAGATAATAATGTTATTAATTTTAAATATAGAGTAGAACAACAAGTGCCACTGTTTAGCAGTGAAACTCAATTCCTACTATAAGCATAGGAGCTTTTGGATATTATATCTAAAAGGTCAATTTAATCATTCATTTGTTGATTTGTTCATTAATTTAAATATTCATTTATTTGCTCAACAAACAGACACTGATTGCATGTTCCACACCAGATCCTATGAATTCAAATATAAAAAAGAAATGGCTCTTACTTCAATCATTGTATGGTCCAGTGGGTTGTGGCTGAATTAAGAGGGTTGAGTCCCTTACACATCCAGGTCTGTTGGGAACTGTTTTCTATTTAATCTCATCAAATCTACAGTCCAACCCTGTGGTGGAAATATTGTTAATATGCTATATGTTATGGATAAAAAGCCAGAGAAATAAGGTTAATTATCAAACATTGTATAAGAAATAAATGGCAGCCCTGAGACTCAATCCAGTCTTTGACTGGAAATCAGCTGCTTAGCAAATTGCAGTCATGTGGAGATTTATTATACCCAAAATATGATGCATATTTCATAATTAATATATGTGAAACACTTTCAATATTTCCAAATACTCTAACTATATTACTATCACTACTGTCATTATTATTTATGAAAAAGCAACATAGGAGGAGGAATATTTCACTGACTCAAAATTAAACCATCAGAACCATAAAATGCAACATAATACAAAGTGCACAAAAATTTATAAGAAATAAGTTCTCAAAGATTTGTCTGTTCCACTGGAGGTAATGTTCCACATGCCTAGAAATTTAGGGGAAAAATAGAGGAGTAAGGCAGCACTGTGATGTATCTCCCTGGAGAATCCTCTCCATGAAGGAACAACCAAGGAAAATGCTAATAAGTGAGGAAGACTCCATGTCCTGGTGTCCAGACTGAGATCACAATAAAGGAAAGGTGTGTGCGGCATAAAGAAACTGAAATCCAATTTGCTTGGAAGATAAGGACTGAAAGAGAATACTGACAATAACAAAAAGAGAGATGCTGAGGACATACTTCATTTAAAGCATGCATAATAGAAAAGAGTACAGAAACTTTCCTTCCTCCATACCTGTGATTTGCTTTTTGTAGTTTCAAGTAATTATGGTCAACAATGCTCTGAAAATATTCAATGGAATATTCTAGAAATAACTCCTAAGTATTAAGTTTCATACCATTCTGATTAGCATGAGGAAATCTCGCACTCTCCTCTTCTGTCCCAAGAACCATCCCTTTCTGCAGTGTATCCATTCTATTATACTACTTGTCCACCAGTTCTTCAGTATTAGTCTTGGCCAGCACGTAGACTGTCCAGGCACTATAATACCATAACCCTTACTCGGTCCCCTTATACTATATCACAATGCATCACAGTGGCTGCAGCATTCACCTCACTTTATCTGAACGTGTTGATGTAACATATTCTCACACCAGCACAAGAAGAATGAGAACAGTACACTAAAATTTAGTGGGAAAATTATATTCATATAATTTTTACTACAGAAGGTTATTATAATTATTCTATTACTGTGTATGGTTGTTAATCACTTCTGTGCTTCACACACAAACTATCATAGGTAGGTACATAAAGCAAAAAAACACAATTACACAGGGGTCAATACAATCCCTTTTTGGAAAATATCCTCAGAGCTAAGGGATACTAGTGTAAAGTCAGAAGAATTTGCATTTAAATTTCCCATTGTTATAAAATCACTTACAAAACAATTGTAATTAATGTTGGATAAGCATTGGTACCACTCATACTGAGATATGTAGATATTCAAACACAATCACAAAGAAATATAAATTGAGAACAAAGGCTCACACTTCTAACTTTTAATTACTCAGTGTTAGGACTAGAGTATCATGGGGTATAATTAATTCTGCTCTTCTAAAGCAAAGAAATACAACTACATGTACATAATTATTTTTCTGGAAATAAAATACAGTAGTCTGATGTATTATTCCCAAGGTTTTCTTCCCTTGCACTTACATTTCAGAGAGGGAAGGATAAAATACCTTTAAACAATGTGTAGCCAATGTTTAAACACTTTTAAACAATGTTTGATTGAGAACCTGAGTGAAATGGAATAGTAGTCATATAAATAAATAATATGAATTTTCTAGAAAATAAAGGAGACCCTTAATAGAATGTCACCGTCATATAGTTTCTCTGGTTTATATTTTAGGCATGAAATTTTAGTAAGAGGAAAACATAGTAAGTAAGACACTAATGCAATTTGGGTTTAGGTTATGAAGTTATGATGGGACTCTGGACAAATAGTGGCAGTTATTACTTCCTGTCTTATAGCTATAATGACCAGAGCTTCAGGATGCTTTAACCTAACTGGAGTTCAAGTGGATGCATAAACTCTATCCTTTAGAAGGAAGAGGAGGATAGCAGTCCTCTAATAAAGGTCAATGTGGATGAGTCTGGAAGCTCATTGCTGTTTTTCACTGTGATAAATGACACTGATGGCCCTGTGAAATGTAAACTGTCTACTACAGTAGGATTCTTTTTTTTTTACAAATATAATTTTATTAGATGCTTGAATCTGATGCAGCACAGTGACTATTAAAATACTCTACTGTATACTTGAAATTTTGTTAAGAGAGATTCTGTCACACATACATAACAAAGTGAAGTGATAGACATATCAATCAATGGCACACACTAATCATTTTAGTTATATTTATTCAGAATGGGAAAACATTATTAAGCAGATTAAAATAAAATAAAGGAGACATTAAATTAGAAACCAGTAATTCAGGATTATTATGAAGCTAAATGCAGTATAAATAAAATGATGACCCAAAAGTAAGGCAGGCAATTAGCAGTTAATTCCCCAACCAAACTTTTAACATGAAAGGTTCATTTCCAATATCCTTTGTCCAAATTCCCAATACTAGAATCCATGGAAAGATACAGTAAGATAATTTTTTTTAGTTACCTTTTATATTTTTGGAAAAGTTCAACAGTTCTGTTGAGGTATAATGGTTAAATTATACTGCATAAATTTAATTATATAAATTTAAGTTGTGCAACATAGTTTGCTATATGTACAGTAGGATTCTTTCAACTAAAAATGCTCAAGAATTTCTCTTCTCTGGTGCAAGACCAGAGACTGAAAGTGCACTTGACATGGAGCGAACAGCAGTTGAAGGCCAGCTCGGGCACCATCTCTACACTGCAGGGTGTGGATGGTTAAAACTGATATCCCGTGGTTTTCGGATGCCTGACTCTCTGATTCCCTGACTCACTGTGACATGAACAAAGTTATCTAGCTAAGGCAAACTGCTTAGAAAGCTCATGATGTGGTACAACTAAAGATTTCATTCTTCTTCACTCTTTGTGGGCTCAATCTTTCCCTGCATCAGAAGGAAATGCCCTCTGTGGGGGAGGGGCTGGACAATCTACCTTCAGATCATTGCTCCACGAGCAGGACCCAGGGGACTATCTCTGGTATAGACGGCTGAGCCAAGACTTGCCCAGTGATCAAAGGGGACCCACATATCCTGGTTGAGGTGAATATGAGCAGTGATCCAGGAGCACTTATGGACTAAGTGCTGAAGGCACCTGCCATCCAGAATTCTTTTAACATTACTTAATCTGACATTTCTTAGAGGTATCAGACCAGGTTCCCATTTATTTAATAAATAACTGCAAATATGAAGAGAAAAGGAGTTTGGAATGTAAAGAGAGGTAGTCGTCACAACTCACATTTTTAGATACTTTATGTGGAAGCCCTCTGAAGTGCTTTACATGCATGGTTTCTTTATTTGTATAATGACCAACGGTATAGATGCCAGTCTTTCTTCATGTCACAGATGAGGAAACAGATGTACAGGATGATTAATGTCTAAGCAAAGATAGCAACAGTGAAGAGTAGAGAAAGGACATGAACCCACATGGTCCAGCTCTGGAGCTGTAAACAATTACTGGGCTCACTATTTTCCTTGCAGAATCAAAACACCATACAGACCCCATGTATCGTTAGTACCATGGGAAGATTTTTTTAAATTTTTATCTTTATTGGTACATTATGAGTACACATCATAGTCGCATTCAAAATTGAGTTTGTACCAGAATATGACATGACTTGATTCTCATTTTTTCCCTTTCCCCCCACCATGCAACCTCCCACCCCCTATATACACAGTCTTTGTTTTCTTTTTTCTTTATTATTACCACATTTATTTTCCCCTCGTTATTTACCCTTACACTCTCTTTCCTTGTAAAGCCACCATGATAAAAACTGCATGGTACTGGCAAAGTAACAGACCTGAGGATCAATACAGTAGACTAGAAGATCCAGAAACTACTCCAGATACACTGAGCCACCTCATCTTTGACAAAGGAGCCAAAAATCCTCAATGGAGGAAAGATAGCCTCTTTAACAAATGGTGCTGGAAAAACTGGGCTTTAATCTGCCAAAGACTAAAGCTAGACCTAGCTCTTTCACTGTGTACCAAGCTAAAATAAAAGTGGATAAGAGACATAAATATTAAGACACTCTGAACCTGCTGCAAAACAGGCTAGGTAAAACTCTTGAAGACATTGGCTTAAGGAAAAACCTCTTGAACAAAACCTCTATAGCACAGAAATTGGCAGAAGAAATCAGCAAATGGGACCTCATTCTTTTAAAAAGCTTCTGCACAGCAAAGGAAACCACCAACAGAGCAAAAAAGCAACCAACAATGTGGGAAAAAATCTTTACCAGCTGTTCCTCATACAAAGGGCTACTATCTAGAATATATAAAGAGCTTTAAAAAATCAGCCCACCCAAATTTAAAGACCAATTAAAAAATGGGCACCTGAAATGAATACTTTTCAGAGGAAGAAGTAAGAGCAGCTAAGAAGTATATGAAAAATGCTCAACATCAATAGTCATTCAAGAGATGCAGATGACAACAACACTGAGATGTCACCTAACTCCACAAAGAATGGCTGCTATCTCAGAATTAGCCAGCAACAAATGTTGGCAAGGCTTCGGAGAAAAGAGAACCCTTCTCCACTGCTGGTGGGAATGAAGACTTGCACAACGTCTGTGGAGATCAGTGTGGAGATTCTGTAGGATATTTTTATCTAGTATAAGCTACTTGTTTGATTAAGAGATCAAGCAAAAGAGCCCAGAAGTTTTGCAATTTGTACAGAATCACAGAGGAACTAAATGGCATGACATGGCCAGAAAATTTGTTCTCTCAAGAAAGTACCCTCACCATCTTACAAACTCACAGAGCAACATCCGAGGACAGGATCTGGGATGGAAAAGTGGAAACATCACCGCACTCAGTTGGCGGGATTTCTCCTTTAAGCCCCAGGCCTGAAAACAGACACTGACCGCCTTCTTCCTGGAGGCAGCACTAGCTGTCTAACCAGGCCCTGGGCTCTGAGGAGCAAATAGTTCCATGCAGAAACACCTGTGTCAAAACACAAGAACGCATATCTAACAAAAATGCAATGTAAAGAGCCAAGAAAATTGTGGATTTTTAAATCAAGAATCAAAGAGTCAACATTTACCACTCAGATTTGACAATAATGAATTCTTTGGAGAAAATGTTATGATCTTTGACGATTTCTCATTTAACCACCTATAAGTAATGCACACACACCCACACATACAGAGGCAAACAATTCATAACAGTCAAGGCAAAAACAAAAGTTGTTTATATTTTGTGTTTCTTATATGAGAGAAGCCCTGCTATATTTGTTTGTGTGTGATTTACTTCACTTAACCTTATTGTTTCAATGTGCATTCATTTTCCTACAAATGATTCAAATTTATCCTTCCTCATGGCAAAGTAATACCACATGGTACACAAATGTCACTGGGAAGTAGATCTTTGTAAGTAGCTAGGGAACCTATATCTGTAAGCAGGAGTCAGAGGGATTGGGGAAATTTTTCATAAAGCTAAAATACATCAAGTGCATATACCAACCCCTCACAATGAATGTGCATGTACTAATAATTTTTTAAAGTCAAAAACTTCAAAGCAAAAAAAAAAACAAAAAAACTTCAAAGCAACAAAAAGAGTTGAGACCTATAAATACGGTCCTGTTATTTATTTATTTTATTATGGCTGAATTATCAGGCTTTGATCAAGAGAGTCTTCATGAAGCCCATTTCAGATAAATTTCTTGATTTTATTTTACTATTAAATTCCTTAGACTTGACCTTGACTTTGACTCTAGGAGGAGAAATTTCCATTTGCAGTATTTTCCCACTATAACCATTATAATAATTGTGGTCCTTTGTGCAACTGGTATGGACACGTGTGGTGGAAAACTTCTGTGAAGCTATTATTTTTTCTCTAAAGCATAATATGTCCACTCAGGAGCAGAATCTTTGAGGCTGAGTGGATCCCAGTGTACTAGCTCACACAGCCACGGTTATTTTAAGACCAAAAGGAAAGGAGTAAAATCAACAGGTTGGCAAGGAGCAATCAGATTAGCCTGCAACTCCCAGAACACCTACCAAGTGAGGAGAAGTCACAGCAGAAGAGGGTCTGAGCAAAAACATTCCCAGTGTTACCTGAAGAGAAGAAAGTACTTAATCTTCACCTAAACTATTTTTCTGCCAGATTTTCTCTCATTTTTACTCTAGCCCTATATCAAAAATGTTCATATTGGTGAAATATTACACACAAAAAGAATCAGATTATGTTTACATCAAATTACATGAGCAAATTTAATTGAGGACAGAGAAAAAGAAAATTTGGGTAATAATCAACACTACAGTTTTCAAGAGGAAAATTTTCACAGCTTGTTGATATTATAAAACCATCATGGGCCGAAAGGCAGTAGAGGGGCATCAGGTGTTCACTGGCGCAGTGGGGTACGATGGATCCTTCATCACACTTCCAGGAGAAGGCCCAGAACTGAGGCCTGTCATAGCTCCCAGTCCTGCCCAGGGCCTGAGTCCAGGATGGGCCATGTGACCTCCTCCCGCTCTCTCTTACCCATGGGCTGAAGTGTCAGGAATTACCACCTGTATCACTTCAATTCATAATGCAGTGTAATCCTGCTTACCTCACAGGCACTAATTTCTTCACTGGGCCAAATAAAGGCATAGCAAGGAGACTTTAAATTCAGTTTATTCTTGCAAATATCCCTAGAATTGATATTTTTACAGTAAATCAGTATTTTATAAAATGCTATTAGAGCAGTAACTTCTAATTTGACAGTAGTCAATGAACTCACACATGCAGATTGTCTGTCTTTGGTGACAGAAGGAAGGGCAGCAGATTACTGAACAAAGGTGAGTGGCAGCTACAAGTCGGGACTGTCTGGAGCCCACTAGGTAGGAGGACGTGTCTAGCAGACCTCGACATCTTAAGAATAGAAACGGCGAAAAGCGATAGTAAAGAAATTCCGACTGCAAACAGATATAATATGCTGTGCTAAGGAAAACAGATACAAGTTCACTGAAATACAGTGAAAAAGACAGACAGCAGGAGAGCCACTCAGCGAAGACCTTGGAACTTGAGCCTTGTCTTACTTGTGAGGTCAGGTATGGCTCTCGAGTGACAACAAAAATAAACTACAAGGACTGTGAAGAATGGTACCCACACGTATTAACAGCACTATCTTAGTCACTGTTCTCCTCGCTGAGAGAAAATATTCACCATCCAGAGTTAAAGGAGGTGAGATTACCTGGCTGACAGTTGTGAGCAGTTTCAGAGCATAGTTGGCCAGGTACCAGGCAACATGGCACAGCAGAGGGGCATCACAGAGGATAAGCAGTCCACAGCAAAGCAGGGAGGGCAGAAGGTGGCAAGCAAGGGACAAGCGAGGAACAAGTGACCAGAGAAGCTTCTTTCAATTTTTTTTTTTTTTAAATTCCATCCAGGCTGTCAGCCCATCACATTCCCAGCCTAAACTACCCCAGACAATCAGTGGACTAATTTAGTGACCACACACCCTGAGTCTCACCCTCATACACTCTAGACCCAGCCACCTCTGAAAAAACGTAACTTGTGACCTTATGAGGCTTGGGGGGGGGGCATTTAGATATAAGCCATAAAACACACTGAAGTTGGGAAGTAAAAAGAATTAAGATGTGTTATGTACATGTACCAATTCCCTGTGAGGAATCTAAGTTGTATACAACAAACGCGCTCTAATTGAAAAAAAAAAAAAAAAAAGAAAACTCTAAAACAACATAGTTGAAGGATGGGCAGGGAAATGGGAAAAAATAAGAATCAAGATTATGTATAGGCAAAAATTTTCAGTGAGGAATATAACCATAATATATTCCTAAGATGTATCAATAAACTCAATTTATTAAAAGACAAATAAAATGGAAACCAAGATTGGAAGTCAGACACTCATTACTGGCACAGTTAAATGTGCAAAACTCTTCAAGAAAATCAATTTTTTCACACAAAAGGGTAGCATCTTTGTATTGGAGGGAAGGTGGTACAGAAATAAGCCAAAATGGGATTGGGGAATGAGAGAAGGGGTCGCTCTCCTCTTTACCCACAAGTGGAAGAAAATACAAAGCAAAACCTCCAGGCTGGAAAGGACTGGAGTACTATTTTCAGATAAGCAGGCAGTCAATGAGATAAAAACAGGAAGGAAGAAAGAATGGGTAGGCATTTGATCCTAGTGAATGGGAGGTCTGAAGGGTTTATGAGAAAGAGATAAGAAGTATGAGAAAGACGTGTCCTTTGATGTGGAAGGAATAGGAAAGTTTCAAAAATGAGTTTCAACATTTACCAAATAAATCACAAAGATAAGTGTTAGCATGGGAAAGAAGTTGGGAGAATATGTCTGACAACAATGTTTATAGATAAATACAAGAGATCTAAACAAACTTGCACACCAATATTATTGAATATATGGAATATATGTAACTGAATAATTTGTAGATAGACATAAATACCTAACTGAATACTCTAAGATTCAGCTAGACTGTGGGAGAATCACAAACATACACACACACACACACACAGATAACCAAGTAATTTAAAAATTTAGTGGCACTGGGGAAGGACTAACATGTGTTTGAAAATTAGAGTCAGACTCATACCACTGCACCAGCAAGCCCTTCCTGAGCGTGGTGTGGGAAGAACATGTAGGAGGAAAGGTTACTCCCGGATGCCCTGTTAGTAACGATGGCTGGGGAGACAGCAAAGGCAGGATGGGAACAGAAGACCACAAATACAGCCTAGTCCCAGGCTGCAGGAGGGTGCTGTTCTCCGCGTAGCAGGACACCACAGGAATCTGCAGGAGGTCAGCGTGGCATGGAGGGAGCAGGCCCAGCTCACTGGTGCTGGCTGACAGTACACAGCCGCCTTCCCCATACAGATGCACCTCCACCCAGGCCGCATTCCATCCGGCCGCTACGAATGCAAAGCATTAGATAACAAAAGTAAAATGGAAAGAAAAACAAACTAAATGGAGAAATAGCATTTTTCGAGACCTTCATATATTTCTGGATGTCGCCACGGGGAAAAGGGACATATAAAGCACATGATGTTATTAGCAAAGCAACCTGGCAATGAGTGTCATCTGAATTATGGGGAAAGCAAATCCAGGGCATGATTTCCCAGAATAATTTATTTCAGGCAGCCTCTCGTGTTCAGAAACAGGAAACCTAGAAAACAGCTTGTCTAGTCACTAGCTCGGAGAGGCCAGGTGCAGTAAGAAAACGTGAAAACCGCCAAAGGAAAAGAAGAGGGGCAGCCTAGCCAAAGCAAGCAACTGCTCTGTGAAATTCCATAAGAAAAGAAAAACTACCAAAGCTTTTGTTGTTTTGATGTGTGTACTTAGCAAGAATAGCCCTATACACAATTTTAAAATGACTGCTTTTATCAAGCCAAAATTAAAAGTACTTTATAGGATCAAGCTACACAATGAAAGCATGGTTATCCCAGAAACTCACAGAACCAAAACAAAAACCATCAAAAGGGACAAAAAGTGAGCTGGACTAAATCAAAGCAAGTAAGTAAAATAAACACACAGAACGCAAATACTATGGCCAAGTAAGGAGCTCTAGAAGGCTGAAGAACTTGAGAGAATCTACTTCTTTTTATTCGGTGTGGAGGATTAAACCCTGGTCCTTCTCACTGAGCTATATTCCCAGCGCTTTCTAGTTTTTATTTGGAAATCTCACTAATTTGCCCAGGTTAGATTCCAATTTGGAATCTTCCTGCCTCAGCCTTCTAGAGTTCTAGAATTACAAGTACATGCCAATATTCTGCTTCTAGCATCTTTAAAGGCAATTAATTTCCTTTAAGAAGATAGCAAATATCAAAGTCAGAAGGAAGGAGGGAGTAATGTAATGAGTTTATTAATAATGAGCATAATTTTTAACAAAATGTACAATAAAACCTGAATACAGTTATGATCGCACCACTCTCACTGGACGCATCTACTACAGTTGTTCTCTGAAACTATTTTTGAAATAAATACATTCATATTTTTCTGCATTTCCAGGCACAGTCTGCACAGTCCTATTATTGACTTTCAAATCCTAAACAAGACTGTCAATATGGGCAAGAGCAGGTAGCTATTCCTCAGGGGCTAACCTGACTGGTGTCACTAGCATGGTCTGAACAGTGTAACTCCTGAGTGTTAGCTTCCTTTGAGGTCTTGGCTCTTTAATCATAGCGAGCAGGCTTCTGGCCCTACTGAGTCAGGGATTTCTGAGTTTTGCTGAGACTCTTTGACTCATAGACGCCTGGTACATTTGGAGCCCCTGCTGTAGCGTCACTGTGGTCAGACTTCTGTTTGCTTTCGCTGTTGTTCCGGTGACTCGAGATGATGAACAAAACTCTGTTTCTCTCTCCCTCTCTCTCTCTCTCTCTCTCTCTCTCTCTCTCTCTCACTCTCTGTGTGTGTGTGTGTTATTCTTGTTGTTGTTGCTGTTGTGTGTTTTTGTTGTTGTATGCTAGGAAGGAACATGAAGCTGGGAAAAATGGTTAAGACAATATTGCGTGTGAAAAAGCCGATCCAAAGAAAACCTGTGTTTCTCTTGTGCAATAATTTGGAAGCACATGCAGACAGACCCCTAAAATTTCTCGGGATCAAGTTTGACATTCACTTTCTCTGTTGCCTTAAAAACATATATTCAATAATTCTCCAAACTATTCAATATTTTCAATAATCTACATATAGGGACAGAAGTATCCTACCTGACAAGACCACTTCAATAAGGTCGCCTTCCTGGATGTCACTGGCCGCTTTTACAAGCTGCAGGATATTTTCAGAGGTAGGGTCATGGCGAAAAAGCAGGATCTTATCATACATTCCATAGAAACCACATTCAGGGAACTGTGAACAGAAATACCACAACAGTTTAAACATCAGAATCCTCTGACGTATTTATTTCAACACATGTCCAAATGTGACTGTAAGCTACTTTAAAAAGTTCAAAGTATCTAAAACATGCAAGTTTTAAAAGCAAATGACAAGAGTTGATATTGATAACACTTCAACTTGTGAGGAAGATATATCATTAAGACAATCATGGCTAAATTATTTCCTAGTTAGAGATGAAGCCATAGATGATAACAAAATGTAAAAAACTTCCTACAATAAGACAGTTAAGAAATACAATAGGTGGGAAGATGTACAC
The DNA here is from genome assembly GCA_004026965.1 of Petromus typicus. Classification (NCBI taxonomy): domain Eukaryota; kingdom Metazoa; phylum Chordata; class Mammalia; order Rodentia; family Petromuridae; genus Petromus; species Petromus typicus. The sequence goes on from PVIR01002833.1 coordinate 80,969, forward strand.
ATCACAGTTTAATGAGCCAATAGCATAAGAGCAGGAGTCAGTTTATTCCCATTCAATTACATAAACCTGCAGAAGTTAGTTGAAAAGAGGTTGATCTATTTTAGCATTTTAAACAATAAAAGATGATTCAATAACCTTAACGCAGGCCAGGGATTTAGCTCAGTGGTTCCGGTGCCTGCCTTGCAAGCGCAAGGGCCTGGGTTCAATCCCTGGTAACCATATATCATACTGGGTGTGGAGACTCACACCCAGCAGCAATCAGAACCACATACCACAGTGCCAGGCGTGGTAGCTCACGCCTGTAATCCCAGCACTCGGGAGGCAGAGGCAGGAGGATTGCTGTGATGTGAGTTGGAGGCTGAGCTCAGGGCCAGCCTGAACCACAAAGCGAGACCCTGTCTCAAAAAAAAAAAAAGAAAAGAAAAAATCTCAACACATCACTGTGCAGACAGAAATGTTGTCTAAATCCTTTCGCTCAGAAAAGCATCAAAAAAAGCCACCCAGCTCTCCTCTCTGCTGCTGCCCCAGTGGACCATCGATTTACGAACTCAGTTCACTCATCAGCTCAGTCAGGTGAAGGCTCAGGCTCCTTGACTCAGCGTTCAGGTCTCTCTCTTGTATACAGAAAGCTCTGTATCCTTAGAGGCTGTGGCCCAGGATTCCTCAACAAATTCCACTTAGGAAAGGAAAGGATGCTGTCATGAGCTCTTTAAGGGTTGAATCTATCTGAAACCATCTGGAAGCATGGGCAGCAGGCATTCAAGTCGTAACTCAAGACTTTCTTTTAAGTTCACACTAAAATTCTGCTTGTCACCTAAGCTGTTTGTATGTCAAGCCGGTCATAACTTAAGGGTCCATGTGTAGCCCTCTGTTTAGCTTTCCTGCAGTCTGTCAACTTAGGGTCTCCAGTGTAGTATCAGATAAGACCAGTCTGCCAGGCTGGAAGAGTTTCACTAAAACCACTGTGGCCAATGTGCTCTGTGGAAAGGGCACTTCTTATACATGACTATCTCCCATAACTCTTGAGAACTGTTACCTTTTATACACAGAGACTATCTCCCTCAATCCTAGCACTAGTGATAGGTTTGACTCTGTCAATCTACGTGGACTTCTTCCTACTGTCAGGTGGAAATGTCCAGAATTTGATGCCTTCTAATGATAAACACACTATATTATATCACAGCAATCCTCCTGCCTCTTTGTGTTATTCATAAAATTAGGACCTACATTCATGTGAGCCATTTGTATGAATTAAAAATAAACATATTCAGAACCATGTCTTGCTCTTAAGAGTCTGTGCAGATGACTAGGCTGAAAACGACTTGCGCATGTCATTTAGTAAAGTTGACGTGCCTAAAATAAACACCACAGCTGAAATGATGTCACTGCTTCCACTGTGCTAATTAAAAGGGAAAAAATTAGTACACTTTTCAGAAATGTCTCCAATATTATGAGAGCATAAAAAACAAAGGGAAGCTTAAGTACTATTTCTTCAATCTGAAAAGTAAAGGACAATTTGTAAATTATTTTAAAATCCACCTTCATTGAAGAATAAGATACATAACATAAAATATATATCAATGCATCTACCTAGGAATTTTGATGAACACAGTATCCATGGAATCAATGAAATCTTCTCATCAACAATCAAAGTTTTAGTGTAGTCATTAACTCCAGTATCTTAACTCTAGGTATAGATCTCCTTTTTGCCACCGAAGATTAGTGTGTGTGCCACTGAATCCATGGAAATAAAATCACGCTTTACATTCCATGTGCTTTTTTGAGTCTGCTCTTTGTGTCTCTGAGATTCATTCCCACATAGCACATTTGACAATTATCTCTTTATGTTATTGTTTCATTAAATGGACATAGCATAACTGCCCATTCACCTACAAATAGACATCTGCTCTTCCCCAATTTCAGCCTACTACAAGTAAAAATGTCATTGACGTTTATTTCAGTGGCCATATCTTTTCATCCTTGCAGGTAAACCCCGAGGAAAAGCATTGTTTCCACCATCTAAGTGGACACTGATTGTGTTTATTCTCATGCCAAAACCACATATGTTATGTTAGCATTATACTACACAGGGGGTCAGATAGTAAAAGCTCTTCCAAATTTTTACTTTTCAAGGTTATATGCAAATATTATAAATCCTCTGGATTTTTACATATATTTAAGAAACTTTCCATTTTTACAAAAAAAAAAAAACTGCTGTAATTTCATTGGCATTGAACCATAAATGGATTAGAGACTTATACTCTAGAGACTTATTTTATTATAAACAAATTGTATCTCCCTACTTCATAGATTCCCTTAAATTTAACTTGTGTGTGTTTGTTGTTGTTGTTGTTTGTTTTTTTTTTTTTTTGGTTACCAGTGTATAGGTCTTAAATATTCTTGCTAAAGTTATCTCTAAATAATTAATAATTTTATGTACTGAAAATGATTATGGAATAACTAGCATGTAATAAAATTAATCATTTTAAATGTATTATTCAACATCTTTTGTTGAATAATGTGACATATTATGAGAGCGAGTTCTTATAAGAGCAAGCCCAGTGTTGTAACTGCTTGGCTTTCAATTTTGAGATGCAACCTCTTTTTCTTGTGGTCCCCTCCACAGAAGATATAATCAAAGATCACCTGTACCAGAGACAGTGCTAGGTTGTTTGGACCGTTAGCCTCCCAAACTATGACCTAAATAAACTTCTCTGCCTTAGCAAGTTACCCACAGTTCAGATATTTCACAATGGGGGCCAAAAGTACACTAATACAGTATCTTTTGCTGATATTGCTTGGTCAGTCTTGTGACAAGTTTAATAATTTTATTTAGTTTCCAAGTGAATCAGGTATAGGTTTCTTTAATTTTCTCTATTATTTTTCTGCTCTTAATTTCACTAGTTTCTTTTTCTATCCTTGTTATTTTCTTTCTTGACTTTAACTTAATGTGTTTTTCTATTCCTAGGGCTTTTTTAAATAAGAATATTATCGAGGTGAGACATTCACTAATTCTTCACCGATATGAGCATTGGATGCAATAAAATTTTCTCTAATATTGTTTTGGAAGCATTCCATAAGTTTTCATAAAGCTGTATTTTTCTTTTACTCAATTCAAAATATTTTCCTTCATACCTTATACAGCACAAAATAAATTAAAATTTAAATGCAAGACCTCAAGTTATTAGAAAAAGACATAAGGAGAAATCTCTACAACAATCTGGGCAATGATTCCTTCAGACATAATCCCCAAAGCAAGGCAAGTAAAAGCAAAAAAGCGATGAATAAGATCATATGAAAATAAAAAGATTTTGCTCACCAAAGGAAATAATAAACAAAGAAACAATCTGTAGAACAGGAGAAAATATTTGCAAATCATTCATTTGATGACAAATTAATATATAAGGAATTCAAACAACTCAGTTGGAGGAAAACAACCTCATATTAAAATGAATAGACTCTTTTCAAAAGATACACAAGCAGGTACATAAAAAAATTCATCATCACTTATCAACAAAAAGACAAAGATTAATATCACCATGAGGCACCTATGCACAATGGAATACTATCGTGTCTCAAAATAAAAGGAATCTAAGACAATTGCACTCAAACACAGAGTAAAATTGTGGTAACCAGAGTGAATAAGGGGGAAGGAGTTTGATGTTTTGTTGGTTACAGGACACAAAACTACAATTTGAGAAAAATATTTTTAAGAGCTCTCTTTATACAACATGGCAAATATAGACAATGACAATATATTACATTCTTGCTATGTTTGGTAGCATTTCCAACTTCTTATGCTTAACATTTGCATGCTATTCTTTTGTCAACTTATTTTTCTTTCTATATTTAAAGTTTCTGTATATAATATGCGTGGAAGTTCTGTTTTGGAAAGTCCAATCTGACAGTCTTTTAGTAGCTATTCCTACTACTTATAATGAGTTTACATAAAATACAGGCAACTGGGTTTTTTTTCTATTTTTCCATCTTTTTTCATTTTTATATCTATAGAAAATTACTTCTTTAACATTATTTGATATTTTTTCTTTATCCACCTCACTTCCCTGCACTATTTTCCACACTTCACATACAAGATAAGGACAAAATAACTGTACTTTCATTCTGCCTCTTCCTTTGTGTAACTTTGCAAAAACGCTTTTTATACCTATGAATCAGTCCAAAATATATTTTTAAAAATATTTACTTTTTCTTACATAATGACTTGATATTAAGGAAATTTTAAAATGAAAAATGATCTTTTGTGTTTGCAGCATATTTACCATTTCTGCCACACCTCGTGAAGAACCTAGGTTTAATATGGCTTCATTTTCTCATCAATATACTTCTCAAACCCTTACTTCACCTTCTTCGAAGAGACTTTTTTGTTGTATATACAACTCTATGTTAATACTCTTAGTATTTTAAAACGTTTCATTGTCTCATGCTTTGAATTACTTTAACTGGCATATAAAATTATACATATTTACAGGGTACCCTGTAAGATACATGTATGCATACATGTATGAACTGCATAATTTTTGACTCAAGATAAATATATCTACTCTCTCAAACATTTATTATTTTTGTGGTAAAAATTAAAATATTTTCTTCTAGTCTTAAAATACATAGTATGTGGTATATATCTACATTTATCCTACTTTGCTGCAGTTGAGCAAAAATTATTTCTCTCATGTAATCATAACTTAGTACTTACTGACCAGTCTTTGACCTTCATTCTCTTTCCTACTCTCCTTCTATCTTCCATGATATTGAAATCTCAACTTCTTTGAAATTAGCTCTTTTCAGCTGCACATATGAATGAGAGATCATTAGTTATTTGATTTTTCTCTGACTGGTTCATTTCACTTCATATAATGAATGACCTCAAGTTCAACTAGCTTTGTGGCAAATGACTGGATTTCTTATTTTTTATGGCCAAATAGTATTCCATTTTGAATGTAACCCACATTTTCTTTATTCTTTCATGTCCTGACAGACATTTACCTTTATTTATTGAGTACTATAAATACTGCTGCAAAATATACTGCAGATGTCTCTCCACATACGGATTTCCTTTCCTTTGGACATATACCCAATGGTAGATCTCTGGATCACACAGTACTTCTAATTTTTGTATTTTGAGAAACCTCCCTAGTGCATTAAAACATGGCTGTACTATATATTCTTAGCACCACTGTTCAATATTCCCTCAGTGTATCTTTCGCCATTTCTTGCCATCTTTGATGCCTTTTAAAATACCCATTCTAACTGGGTTGAGGTAGCATTGCACTGTAGTTCAGATGTGCATTTATCTGATGATTCGTGATGCTGAATATTTTTACATATACTTATTGGCCAATAATGTGTTTACTTTTAAGAAATGTCTGTCGATGACTACTACTCACACTTTTACTCAGTTTTTTGCTATGGAATTATTTGAGCTCCTCTTGCATTTTGTGCATCAATCTCTTGTCAGCTGTACATCTTACAAATATCTTTTCCTACTCTACAAGTCATCTTTATTCTATTATTTCTTTTTAATTGATTTTATTGGTACATTTTATACATACATTATTATCACATTCAACACCAAAAATCATACTTAATGATTTCCCCTACGTTTTCTTGAAATAGTTTCATAGTTTCAGATCCTACATATAAATTTTTTGATTGAAATCTCTATTGTTACATACACATCATGATTGCACTCAACAATGAGAATTTGTACCAGTATATGACACAACTTGATTCTCATTTTTCCCATATCCCTACCCACCCTACCACCTCTATGTACATAAGCTTTGTTTACTTTCTTTTTTGTTATAATCACATTACTTTCCCCTTGTTATTTACCCTTTCACCCCATTTCATTTGAATATTTTCTATTTCATGGTATATAACACATGTTCTAGAACTCATTTACATCTTCATTTTTTCATACCAGAGAAAAGACATGATGTTTATGCATCTGTGACCTATTTATTTCACTTTTGAGGATGTCCTGAAGGTACATCCATCTGAGTATAAATGATTCAATCTTATCATTTTTATGGCAGAGTAACTCCATTCTGTAGAAGAACCACAACTTTTTTATCCAGTCTTACATGGAAATTTTTAATCAACTGTGAGTTCATTTTTTTGTTTTGTTTTGGGGTTTTTTGTTGTTGTTGTTTTTGTTTTGTTTTGTTGTCTTTTTTTTTTTTTTTTTTTTTTTTTTTTTTTTTTTTTTTTTTTTTTTTTTTTTTTTTTTTTTTTTTTTTTTTTTTTTTTTTTTTTTTTTTTTTTTTTTTGGTTTTTGTTTTGTTTTGTTTTGTTTTTGTTTTTTCTCTTTGAGACAGGGTCTCGCTTTTTATGGTTCAGGCTGGCCCTGAGCTCAGCCTCAAACTCACATCACAGCAATCCTCCTCCCTCTGCCTCCCAAGTGTTGGGATTACAAGCATGAGTCACCAAGCCCGGCACTGTGGTATGTGGTACTGATTGCTGCTGGGCATGAGTCTCCACACCCAGTATTATATGTGGTTAACCAGGGATTGAACCCGGGTCCCTGCACTTGCAAGATAGGCACCGGAACCACTGAGCTAAATCTCCAGCTCTGTGAGTTCATTTTTATATATGATGAAAGATAGTAATTTAGTTTTATTCAATTGTAAGCAGATATCCTCTTGATCCAGTGCCATATATTGAAGGAATTGTCCTTGTCCTTTCCCCAAGATACGTTATTAGCATCTCGGTCAAAAATAACATGGCTTTAGATTGCCTTGATTTATTTCCAGTGAGAAATCTCTGTTACTTATTCTCCTGTATTTAGCCTATTTTTCTTTTCTAATACTTTTCAATATTGTTCCTAAACACTTCACTGTAATATGCTTCGAAAGGGCTTTTTTGGTTTATCATAGTTGAAGTCCAGGATGTTTTAATCTGTATATTTATAGGTTTCATGACATTTGGAAACTTTTCATGTATTACTTTTCATTCATTATTTTTACTTGCATTTCATAAATTTATATTGCTGTATTTTTAGGTTCACTATTCTCTCCTATGGCAGGGTCTAATTCTGTCCCTTATGTCTACCTGGTAAATATTTCTCCCAACTTATAGGTTGTCTTTTCACTCTGTTGGTGACTTCTCTTGCTGTGAAGAAGTTTTTTTTTTTTAATTGAAATCTTTATTGGCATATTACATATATACATTATGATTGCACTCAACAATGGGAATTTGTACCAGTATATGACATAATTTAATTCTCATTTTTCCCATAGCCCTAATAAGATGTGACCCCAGTTGTTGTTTTCTTCTAGTCCCCATGCTGCTAAGGTTTGGTTTGTAAAATCTTTCCCCATGTCAGTGTCTCCAGGAGTTCTACCTAACCTATCTTCTGGCAGGTTTCGAGGGACTTTACTGGCTCCTAAAAATACTGCCATTTATTTTAACAGGATAATGAATTATTTATAATGCACAATACATCATCCTTATCTTTTCAAAAATTATTTTAAAGCTTTGTCAGGCCAGTTCTATAGTAGTCCTTGCACTAAAGATTATTTAGCTGTATTATAATATTAAAGAGTGTTTGGAGATTTTTATAGACTCCTCCCAGTGCTGAATGAAGTTATGTTTATTTTCCTCGTAGGAACTCAAATGTCTCGAAGCCCTAGGTGAGCTTTGATAGGCAGTCACTACACAGCTTACCAGCAGTTGTTCTTTTCCCTTTCTGAAAGATTTTTCACCCTGTATACAAACATATTTATTCGTTCTAATACTGAACTAGACCCTGACACAGATTTCTGGACCTCTTCAGTCCCACTGGTCCAGCTTTTGTAGTATTCTTCCCCAAATTCTTGTTGGCTTTTTCCTTTTGCCAGAAATCACAGATCTAACCTATATGTCAGCAAGTGTTTAAAACAGACACTTTCAAAATTAGTGTTGTGTCCTACTTGCTTAGAGAAGGACAGCATCTCCCAAACTGATCTTTCTGAATGGAAGCCCCAAAAGTTTCATGTGCTTTTAAAATACAGAAAATTATGCTTGCACTATGACTCTATTAAATTTTACGTAAACTAACTTGTCCAAAAACATAAGTTAAAGAAAAATAAAATCTCCATGACTGCTAAGACTACACTAAGATTTGAAAATAAAATGAAATATAAATATCAGTTTGAAAAAATTTCATATAATAGGCCTTAGTTTGACAGCCGCTAGTTTAACTTTCAAAGAGTCGACCCATCTTAGAACCAAACGCTCTTCAAAATTTAGGAAAAATGTGTACATACTTTGTTCACATTTTTTTTCCTAACTGAAGGTTCTAATTCTCATTTGAAAGAGTACCAAGAAAAGGAGAGAGGGAATGAGGGAGGGAGGAAGAGAGAGAGAAAGAAAGAAAGAAGGAAGAGAGAAAGAAAGAGAGAGGGAGAGAGAGATTGTTTCGGTGTTGGACTGAGAAAGGAAAACACTAGATACAAAATGTGGTTATTTGATTAGACAACTTTGTGGGAAAACTGAAGAGGTCGCACAGGAGACAGGAGGAACAGCACAGCTCTGACATGGTCTCACTTTATGCAAGTCTCTCGTTTTCCTCGAGGACCTCTCTATATTCCACTTCTTTCTGGTCCTGTAATGCTGGTGCTGGAACATCATGGTCTATGCTGTATCTCTTCATAAAATCTCAGTGTGCAAATCAGTCTCAACAGCTTCACAACCTAATTATTACCTTTCTTCCTTATAGTGGCACAGAAAATATTTTAAAAATAAGAATGGGCAAAGCAATACGGACAATCTCTCACACGTATCATGTGTGTCAGTGCTGTCCATCTATGCAGATAGGAGTGACTCAAGCACGGATAGCCTCTGTCTCCCATTTCCTTCTCCTATTTCACTGACAAGGTTTTTCTCTTAATCCTCAAGCCACTCCAACAGTTTGTAGGGCCTATTGGACAGGAGTGTCCACGGAGGTGTCCCTCTCTGGACAGTTGTCATGGTAGCATAAGCTGAAGGTTCAATTATATTTTCAGCTTGTCCCTTTTATTAAAAGGAAAAGTGCATATTCACCACTGACTATGAAAGAAAATGCTTTTCTTCTATGTAGCATAATGTTCTATTTAAATAGAAACTATATACAATAAGACTTTCAAAAATCTATTTAAAAATGATGTCTGGGAGGTGAAAAGCGTAATGTAACAATGCCTGACAACGAGAAAGAGAACATACTGGGGGGAAACACTCGCGGAACAACATTCCCTAATTTGGTCGTAATCATCTGTTTTTATGTGAAGGTGTGTGAGCTTTGAAATCTGAAAACCCTCATTAAACTAAACAGGCTTTCTAACAGGTTCAGAGGCTTATAAACTCAGCTGGAGCTTATTACAAGATCAGTTCTGTGTTTCTCTGAGGCTTTGTGGTTGTGAGAACAAACATCTGAGATAAGTGATTTCAAACTCTCTCCAACTCTGAGTCTAACAAAACTGGCCAATGATCCCAGCACTGGCCCTAAGGTCTTTAATTTTCTCTTGTGCTAGAAAGCTCTGCGCTGCTGTGTATATCCTTTGGCATTTCTGACCACAGAGCACAAATTACTGTTACATTTCACTATAAATTCATGGTTGGCCAGACAATGTGCTCCAGAGTAGAATAAATACATGTCTTAATGAGTGTCTGAAATGCGACCTGGCCAACAGTGACTACAAAGAACAAATGGTGCTTTTTCCTCATGGAGGCCAATCCCAAGCAGGGAGGAACAAGCAATACGGGAAACAAATTAATCTGCGACTCAGTCAAGTGGACAAGGAGACAAAAGACAGAAAAGAGAGGCCTGGCCCAATTAGGAAATGAAAATACTGTACTCTGCCAGTTGACTTCTGATAAGAGGTGAGTACTGCATGAAAGTCATGAATTTAAATAACGCAGATCAATTTAGAATACACTAGACAACGGAACATCACAGTCTTCTCACTGAATATGATTTCCAAGTCATTTTCCAAGACCTTTTCCTGTCCACAATATTAGTGCCATGACTAGTCACCCTTAAAGGAGAATAAACTATTATAAAGGAGCTACAACTTACTAACTTAGTATCTACATCCTTTACATATTGTTCTAGTCATGGGAGGACTCAGGGACAAAGTATGGCCAAGTTATTGGAGGTAGGAGAGCCTAAAACATGGAGGGAAAATGTATTTCAGTCTTTTAAATAGAGTAGGTTTCGCACCCAGCCATAAAAAGCAGGAAATGACGCAGTTGGACATTGTTCTAAAAACAGTTGATCTCTAGGCCACCCAAATAACGTAAGAGAAAAAAGAAGGTGACCACCAAGTTGTATCAATAAATACCACTATCTCCATTTTCATTGTGCTCACATTTTAAGAATCTTCTACTATGTCATAGATTTTAAGTGTATTAATAATAAACAAGTATTTAATAAATCAGGCAATTATCGCCTTAGAGCACTACAGCTCTAATAACAGCAAAAACATGGATATTTCAACCCACTAAAAGTATTAACACCAGAATTTCACTTGGCAATTAATACAGGTTGCACAGTATAAACAGGTTAAAAGAGAAATGTAAGCAATCTATGTTGTTTGGGGGTATGATTCTAAAACTGATTCAAATACGTGCACAGGCTCTTAACTGAATGATTTTCAGGCCCCAAAAAGGAAGAGCAATGACCAAAAATCAACGTGACTAGTTTCTGAAGGCAATAATAGGAAATAGAAAAAGAAGTTTTAAACTAGTACTTCTTTTTCTCTTCTCTTTGTCCTTCCCTTTCCTCAACCTATGGCCCCTGTCAATTCTACTCGTTTCAGAGCGAAGGAAAAAATAATAGTGTCCTATAATACAATCACTAAAGTCATCACAAAGATAGGGTAAATTTGATCACAGAGCCTGGTTAAATAAAGGAGCTCCAATCCAAAAGATCTGATTGCTGAAAATAAAGTGTATTTCATGATATTAAACCATTTACTTTCATAAATGTCTTAAAAATCTCTGAAAACTCTTTCTGAAATGACATAGGTCAAATGATATTCAGAGTGTTGGAATATGAAAATTCATTACATATTTCCTAGTCCAAGCAAAACTGTTCACTGGAGCCCATGCACTGTTTTAATTTGCTATTTTTCTGTGCCGTGAAAACAGTGTGTAGCTGCAGCTCACTCTGTCAGTCACATCCCTGCCCTTCTCTGTCTCGTTCTTCCTCTCATAGCGGCAGCACCCACTCTCATACGACTCTGCTCCAAAAGTCAATGCTTCCTCTAATAAGGATGGCTGACTCCAGGTCTGCACAGCTTCAGAAATCCTCAAGGTCCAGATTGACACACACAGAGTCACTCTCCTAGGTCCCTTCGTCATCCTGTTGCCAAAAAATCTCCCTTTCCCATGTAAGGCACAACTTTATTTTTATTAAATGTCATCAAACTTCCAATCCTGGTTTTAAACATCATATTCACCCATTATTTTAAATTCAAACAATAATGTTATATTCTGTTTTTTTTAAAGTAGATAATCTGAATAGAAAAAGAAAGAAAGACAATATCTTCAAAGGTTCTTCTTGAAACCTTTAAAATTAATGTTTAAATTAAATGTGAAATGGTAGATTTTGGCTCTCAGATTCTAAAGTAGGTTACATTCTAAGATGAAGAAATATGCTGCATTCTCCTCCTTTTTCAGGGATAAAACTGGAAGATACATTCCTCTTTCTTGAGCATATAGACACATTGATGTTTTGTAGCAAATACTGTGAAAGGAACTGAATACATCATATGCTTATTTTTAAAGCTGTAAGATTGCCTATGGTGACTGTAATGGCTATCTGCTGATGGTTTTCTTCTATTTTAACATCAGTAATATCATCTATTAGATAATATTAACAGTAAGAAATTCCTTAATAAATCATTAACTGTAATGTATCAACTTCTGCTTATATGCTTCCTGAAGGCAGATTAAACCAGTATTTTGTTGTACATAATTTTTAAATTTTAAAATAAATATTGATATCAAGCAAGTAGAGGAGGTAATAACTAATGAGAGTCTCACCATTGCTATGCTAAAACATTTTCCTGCATTATGCCTTCACAGGTTACTGGTCTGTGATAGCTTAGTAGTTGCTCTGAAATTATTCTGAGAACAGTAATTAGGCGTATGGCTGTGCAGCTTAGAAATGAAAAAGAGTTATACTTTACTTTCTGTCTTACTCTGAATAAAACTACCACTATAGAGCACAGTATAATATACTTCATAAAGCTACATGATTATTTCTTTAATGAATAAAGAATAAGGAAAGAAGATATTAGATAAAATGAAGGCTATGACAGGAGCTAAAAAGGTTTAACCAAAAGTTTAGAATAATAAACTTTCGAGGAAAATAGGTCCAGGCATTGTTTATTTTAGAGATGAGAAAACTGACACCCAGCGCCCATGAAGAATACACCCTGGTGGCGTGCCAGGCTGCAGGGCGAGGGCTTCGTCTAGTTTCCTTTGATCATTATCTTTGATCTTTTCGCTCAATTCTCCTTCTCTCTAAAGCAAACAGGAAGAGCGGCCAAACTCCAGCAAACACTGATTCAGAACTGATGTCCCCAAGGACTTTTATTTGCCAGAATGGCTTGGACACAGGCTCACTGGTTTTTACTTTTGAATAAAATCAAGATAAATGACTGTATGAGCGTTGAGGAGCTGTTCCCTGCCGATCTGCAGTTCTTACTACATCTATGCAGCCTGGGAAGGATGGGGACAGAGAGGCTGCCTGCTGCGGACTGTACACACAGCAGGAACAGAAACCGGGTGAGCAGCACCGGGACAGAGGGCCACGGGCCTCGACCCTCGCCACCACCCAGGGAATCCTCATCCCTGGCCTCCCTCCCAAAGTGCAGTTTTCCCCATGATGACAATGCATCCTTAGGGAAATGGAATCACCCTATTTAAAAGATAACTGCTAAAAATACATTCAATAATGACTAGACATTATAGGCCCGGATATAACAGTTAAAAGAAGATGGCTTAGGAAAAAAAATTTAACTGACCTTCACGACTTAGTTTTAATTTGATGGAAAATTGCATTTCATATATCTAAAAATACAAATGCACATTCCATTCCACCAACACCGTTGTCCTTCATTTATTACCATTAGCGAAGATGGTATTCAAGTACACACATTGCCCCAATAAAAACAAGGGTACATTTTATCTTCCAATTTCACTTTTAAAAATTTAGTGATTTTTTTAACATATTAGTCAAGATTCAAGTGCTTTCTTTTATCTAAGGGACCTACAGTTCCACAAATATTACATACAACTTTTATATAAGGTAGTAGTCATTTGAAGGAGAGACTCCTAGGTAAGAAGAATAGAAGTAGGGCTGAGGATTTAGCTCAATGCTTCTGGCGCCTGTCTTGCAAGGGCAAGGGCCCCGGTTTGATCCCCAGTAACCACATACCATACTGGGTGTGGAGACTCACGCTCAGCAGCAATCAGTACCACATACCACAGTGCCAGGCATGGTGGCTCACACCTGTAATCTCAGCACTCGGGAGGCAGAGGCAGGAGGATTGCTGTGTGTGAATTTGAGGCTGAGCTCAGGGCCAGCCTGAACCACAAAGCGAGACCCTGTCTCAAAAAAACTTAAAAAAAAAATAATAGAAGCAAAGATGGAAGACAAGATTTGGGAGTAAAATAATTGTTTCTTATCACCATCATCTTAATAATTAATAACAGAGGAATGAGCATGGATAGTGAGTTTCCCAATGGAGTTGAAAAGCCAGCACTCTCCATGAGAACTCAAACACCCGGATCACCACAGCACGCACATCCAGCAGTCACAGTAGGAACCCCGCACAGCACGCTTCTTGCGTCCACCAGTGCTCATTCACTCAACAAATCGCTGGCAGATACATAAGCACCCTGTCTCAGGGTAGCTATATAATGATAAGCAAACCAAAAAACAATCCCTCGACCTCATGAGACCCGTTGCCTAGGGAAAAGGAGCACGCACAAGCAGTGATGGATAGAAAGGCCAATACCACACAGCGACTTGCACAAAAGAGGCCACAATGACACACAGGGAGAGTGGTATAAGGAGAGAGAGTATCAAGCTGGGCAGGTAGCTCAGTGGCACTGCGGCAGCCAGGCAAGCACAAGGTCGGAGTTTAAACTTCATTACTGAAAAAAGAGAGAGGAAGCCATCACCTTGAGAGACTATAATAAAGGAAAATGAACTAGATGGTAGACGTTTTAGGCACAGCAGGCATCTATGTAAAAACATCACATGTTTTTTATTATTCTTATAAATAATAATGTTAAGTCCCCTGTGATTATGGGTAGAAAAGTTATTCCTCATTCCCACATCAAGACCCTTTCATATCTCACAGTAATCTACATGGGCCCAGTGCTTGAGCCCAGGTCTGTCTGCCTTGTACCGTGCGAGATCAGAAAAGCTCCTCAATGACTTCAGAATCCCTGCGCTTAGATCTAAATCTCTGTTCAGTGATTACATCAGATGTTCTAAAACATCTGCCCTTGTGCCATGACCAGCTCTGTGAAGATAAAATTTGAAATAAACTTAGAAAATGTGGCATGCACTCTGTCCCTCTTGAAAAGTCACCATGCCTCTCATCATAATTAGTGTTTATAAAGAAACGTGTCTCCCGGTCATGCTCCTGAACTTTACACATCTGTGTACATGTGTGTAACATGTATCATGTGTCGGTACATGTATTTACTTGTTTATTAATTTATTCATTGTTTTTCAGGACCACTGTAGAAATCCAATGAGCAATCCTATGGCATGATACATAGTACATACTTCAGAAAGGTCTGCTGTCTGCAGAAGTACCATAAGTAACTGTGATCTTGCATGAGTTTTGCAGGTCCCTTGTCAATTCATTCTTAATCAAAATATTCAGCCATAGAACAGCCTGGCCACCTTCACCAGATTGGCTCAGTGGTCTGCTATTTGTGTGTGGCTCCTATAGCTTCTACATGACTCAGAAGATTTTTAATGGATTCTAGGCGGGTCCTACAATTTAAAACAGATAAAACTAAGATTTTTCTCCACTTGTACTTTGGTCAGTTTTGTGTAACATATATTCATTACACATATGTATCTTATGTTTCTTTGGAACTAACCTTCATTTGGTTAAAAACAATAACAAACGGAATTTTTTTAAAAAACTCCCTTCCTTCTACTTAATAGCACGATGACACGTTTGCATTAATTTCAGGTATTGGGCCAGAACCAAGGCCAGCCATAGCTTTGGATGTTGGCATTAATACGGTGGAATTCCATTGTTCTGGTGACACTACAAATGACCCTTTGGTTCCATGGATAAAAATCTCATTTCCCGAAAGCCAAATCCCCAAGGAGTCCGGGTACTTTTTTCTTCTTTGTACTGATAAGCACACCATACATCTGATTTAAAGGAACAAAAGAAAAACAATCGTTCTCCTCCACTTTGATGTTCCCTGAGATAGGAAAGAATTGCTTCTCCCCTCATAAAATGCTATACAACTTCTGTAAAGTATGCTGTAGTATTCAGGAGAGTTCAAGGAAGCCAAAGATAATAAAACCAGCTACCACCCCCCCTGAACCAGTTTTGTATTTCAGCCTTTCAGTTCACATCAAGGTGGTGAGACGTCCTAAGCTGAACCCAGCCAACAGTTGGCTTTGGCTTCATCCATGAATGCTTTTTCCTAGCTTGTAATAAAAAGATATCTTCAGAACTATGGATTTCTTAATGACCTGAGATCTTAGTGTGGGTTCCCAGGTCTTAGAAAAATGTGTTATTTTT